>JAUELO010454829.1:0-12893 GCA_032357855.1 Amphibolips quercusostensackenii | reverse complement strand
CAAATGTGGAGGAGGCAAAAGACACAAAAGGAGTTTTATTTGCAAGGAGTGTGGATTTTGAAGTAAGAGCTCTTAAAAGGTCTGTAGGGAAGAAATTGTTATCAAGAGAGATATGTGTTTAGAAGGAATAAGCCCAAGTCGTCTTAAGAGCAGCCAGATGTTTTCATTTTTATTCCTATTTTTGATAGAATTGTAATTATATTGATTATATGAATCCCTAATTTTGGTTTGTACTAAGTTTCTGAATTTACAAAATTCGGCTTGAATAATACTATTCTTCGTCCTTTTCGCCAATCTGCGTTTTTTCTATCTTTCTTTAATTAAATCTTTAATATAAGGAGTAATCTAAGAAGTAAATTCCTTCTTTGCTTTAAGAGTACGGAGAGGCGCGAATTTGCGATAGGCTTAAGATAAAAATGTAGTAAGATAAATAGCCTTTTTATTTATATCCTTTTTTCTAAAAATGCTATTTCAGTCATAAGTAGACAGGTGCTCAAGAAATTCAGTTTCATTTATGTTTGTGAGATTACGTATAGACAGAGAAGTTATATCAGAGGAGGGATTAACGAAGAACTGATATTGAATGCTGATGAGATCATAGTTTGAGAGGAATGAGATTGAGTGCTGAGTAGAAGAAAATACCTTGTCTAAATCATCAACAATCATCAAGTCGATCCATGTATTAGAATGATCAATATGGTGGGTGGTATCATGGGGTACAATAGATATTCCGGCGGAGAACACTCCTGACTTTAGATAATGAGTTAATTATTAGTAGCATATAGATTTGTGTTAAGGTCACCGGTAATAACAATGTTATTATAATTAGGTATAAGATAAAAATGTCATTCTCAAGTTCCCTGTCGTAGGAGGCATCAGGAGGTTTGTAAATTACACCTCCAAACACAGTGTCGTGAAGCGACGATACATTGATAAAAATGTACTCAGCAGTAGGGTAATTGGCAAGAGGATCAACTATCACCTGTACATCCTTTAAGCTGTCATGAATATAGAGGCAGACCACACCTCCTTTTCTCTCATCATTATCTCTGCAAAAAAGAGTGTAACGATCAAGTGCTACAAGGCTCGATAAGATGTTAGGCGTGAGCCAGGTCTCAAAAAACGGTTATTATATAATATAAACAGGACATAAAATGATGTTTAAATTCAAGGTAATGGGCAACTAAAGACTGAGCGTTAACATGATAAATATTTAAAGTTTCCATTGTAAGAGTGATAAGTTAAATTCAAGTAAAGTTGAATATAAAATTGTTTGAAATTCATGAATAGGTTAAAAAAGCCTTTTAGTGAGGCAAAAGTGACAGAGATTAATAACCAACAATTTCTAGTTTACTTGATTACGAATGAAAACAGGAAATAAGACGAATTCAAGAATAAAAATTATAGAAGCAATAAGTAACATAAATCTCATGGTAAATAAAAGAAGTATAAGAAAGGTTGATTTGTAGAAACAGTGCAAGGCTGAAATAGCGCAGTAAAAAATACAATATTTTTTATAGTTAACTTAAGAAGGTATAGTATACAGAATGGCCAGCATGCGGGAGTGTAGAATGTATGACAGATATTTACATATGTAACAGTAGCATAAACAATAGAGTGGTGCTAATGATTGGCTAGAAAAAATTAAATGCAGAATGGACTTAGAGAGTATTTGCTATTGGAGACCTTCAACAGATTGGATATTCCACAGGTGTATTTCAGGCGAGCCATCCTTCTTACGACAAAAAATTTTTCCGCCAGCAATCCATAAGTATTTTATCTTTTATTCTCTGCGAAGACCGAGAGCAATGCCATAAATTTTCCTGTTAATAGGTGCTAATGACTCACGTAGGTAGATAAACGCTTTTTTGTGTCAGTCCATCCCAAATTACAGGTAGAAAAGTCTCTCTTGACCTTCCGTCTTGCAATGAGCTCATCACGCAGGTCTTGTCTAAAGAATTTGGCTACAATAATAGGTGGGGCAGAGGAGTTAGTCATCGAAGGCGCTTTTATGATTCTATATAGTTTCACAACATCATCCTTTCGTACTGCTACATCCAAAGCCCTGGCGACAGATTCCATGGAGACCATGAGGTCTTCATTAGGCTTCATGGGGAAACCATGAATTTCCAGCGACGTATTGAGAGCCGCTTGCTCATTGACAATGAGCGCATGCTCGAGGATCACCACTTTAGATTTTAAATCTTTCGCTTCCTTCTTGACAAGCTCAATTTCCTTATTATGCAACTTGGAGTCAGATTCCAACAAGTCGAATCGCCTGGTAGTATTACTTAATTCATTCTTAATTTCTGAAAGGGTGAAATTAAGATTGTTATTAAATTGTAATTGCCGTGTTCCGAATTCACTTATTCTTGCCAGTATCTCACGTGACTGGGCAAGCGCCTCGCTTTGGCCTTCTGTACATAACCTGTACCTTCCACATCAAGAGTAGTGGATACAGGGGTAGCACTTGAGTTTCCTGTATTTATCCTAGAGGTGTCACTAGTTGGCAGTGGAGAACACGAATTGCAAATGTAGTTAATTGGACTCTTTATAAGTTTTTCAAAAGTTTTTCTAGAAATTTTAATATTGGCACAGGCCAAATGTACGAGATTGCCGCATTTAACACAGGCGAGTACTTCAGATCCCCCTCTGGATATTGCTATACTACACTCCGAACACACACCCATAGTTTTGTAGGAAACACAAACGTAACAATTCCATTAAAACAAAAGTGCGTCAAAATGAGACTATTGAATAAATTAAAAACAAAGTCACAATGCACAATAGATCAAGCAACCGGCACCTTCACAAAATATAAATTTTTATGTTATTAGAAACTGTTATTAGAAATGTTATTAGAAATATGTTATTAGAAAATATGGTACGGAAGGAAACGCTTGGTTGTAATCTATGTATGCCATGTGCAAGTTCCTTTGATGTTTACGAGCTTGAGGCATGGCAACAGCGTCTATAGTGACTAGATCTTTACTGCCTCACGAGTTTTTACAACATCCTTTTTGTTCTTCTGTAAGAATGTGACTCTCGTTGCAGTGAGAATATACCTCATCTGCCATGATAGCTGTTATAAATTTTTTGAGGACAGGGTATCGGTCGAAATTCAGCTAGATTTTAAGCGGCTGGTTTTTTAGTAAACATATATGCAGTAACCTTGAACGTAAAGCCTGGCATCAGATCTGGGTGTTAGACGATCTTCTAAAAACACCTTGCCAACGCAGGATAAGCACTCGTCACGTACTTGTACCAGAAGTTGTGCACTATGTCTGGACCTAGAGCTTTCCAGTTACTTGCCATTTTCAAAACCGCTGAAAAATCTAAAGATGTGATGTTAGTCAGCTCCATTTCAGGATTATTGTTAGCTCTTGTCGTGTCTAGTTAAAACCACGAAGCGTATAAATTTTTCCTGTTCGCTTTTCCCCAAACACGCGAGTAATAGCACGGCTCAACAAAATGGGACCTATGTGATCATGGAATGAGATATGTCACATTCAGAGTAGTTTCTTGTGCTGAATCAAAATCTGGCCTCCATTTCTCTGCAGCACGTCAGGTTTTTGAGATTTTCTGGATCAAATTTTTTTCTTTAAATTACAAATCAGGAGATAGTATGTTGTAAAATTTTTCTAAAATGAAAATCAATACACGATTTCGATGCATTTTTAATGCCAAATCTAACGGCAGGCTCGTTTCTGTAATATTTCATACGGTGGAAGAAGAAATTAAAAACAAAATAGCGTTCAGGCTATCACCGTTCAAAAGAAACATGGCAGAAAAATTGTCTCTTTCCACGGTGCTGCCAATTTGACGGCTTACACGTACTTGAAGCGAATCATTGTACCGTATCTAGTATTTCATTGCACCACAATCTTCAATATCTGCAAATCTCACATTATTCACGAAGTTTATCATTTTCTTAGTGTTAACAGTATTCAATTCTTTGGATTCTTAAACAGGTTTTAATCACGCAGGCGTCACACGGGCACTGTACACGTGATACAAAAAATTGGTCGGGGGAAAGTGTACATAGCGCATGCGCTACTCTCCTCTACTATGTCACATGGAACAGCTCTGAGCTCTCCTGCGTATCGTGCTACGTGCTGTTTTCATTTCATGCTAGACCTCTGCGGTGTCACATGCATGCTACCTATGCTCTAGGACTAGGACTCATTCCTATTGGACCCCAATTCATTAGCGCTGATTGTGAGCTATCATTTGATACTCATTCTGCAACAATTGCAAAATAGAGCGCAGTTGCAAAAATCATCCTGATAGCTTCTGCTAAGTTTGCGGTATTTTTGTCCCACAAAAACATAAATAATTTCTCCTGCAATACGAGAACGTTAGGAGATTTTTTTTCAGATTAAGGCCGAAAATGGAGAAAAATATTAGATACCAAAGAGTTGCTGCCTGACTTGTGCCATTTCATTGAGGTCAGTACATCGAGGAAATTTCGATCGTATCTTCACTTTTTCTTTTCCTACTTCTTGAAGAGAACCTCTGAACCATATCGATAATTGTTATTTCTGCTTGACAAATGTCAATGGCTACTCATCGGGATGCAAGGACTCCATGATTTACCCTAATGTTTCTTCTGTGACAAAAGCTGTGTCTGACCGTAAAGAGTATCTCCCGGTTAATTCCAAAAAATGCAAGGCAGAAGAAATCAATTATTTTGATGAAAATCAAATTATAGAACATGAGCCGATCAGAAACTTGCCACAATTATTCGATCAAAAAGAATTAAATGATTTGATAAGAGATCAAAATTTATCTAAAAATGAGGCTGAAATCTTGGGCTCTAGGCTCAAGGAAAAAAATTTGCTTAAAAAAGATGTAAAAATCTCTTATTATCGAAATCGAGAGAAAGATTTAACTCCATCTTTTCTAGCCAAGATAGTTTCATCTATTGCAACGATGTAGATGGACTAATGGAGGCCATTGGTCATGAATATCAACCAGAGAATTGGCGTTTATTCATTGATTCGAACAAATACAGTTTGAAAGCTGTTTTCTTGCACAACGGAAACGAATATCCATCAATACCTGCTGCTCATGCCACCAATGTGAAAGAGAGCTATGATTTCATGAAACTTTTACTTGAAAAAATAGATTACGAGATACATAAATGGTTTATTTGTGGTGATTTTAAAGTAGTGGGAATCCTCCTCAGATTGCAATCTGCTTACATAAAATATTGTTGCTTTCTATGCACCTGGGACAGCAGAGCACGAGACAAATATTACAATATTAATGTTTGGCGAGCGCGACAGACGTTGAAACCTGTAATAAGAAACGTTTCTCAAAAACCACTGGTTGATCCCGAAAAGATCTTTTTACTAGGAATACATATAGAGCTTGGGATCGTGAAAAATTCCACTAAAGCGATCAATAGAAACCGAGAAGCAGGTCTTCTTTTTTTAAAAAGGAAATTCACTAAGCTTAGTGACTTAAAAATGAAGGAGGGAATTTTCGATGGACTACAAATCTGACAACTGATGCTAGATGGCGATTTTAAAAGGATCTTGACTGAACATGAGAGACAAACATGGTTGTCAGTGAAAGCTGTTATAAACAATTTCTTAGGAAACAGAAAATCCAGAAACTACAAATACTTTATCACTACGATGTTGGGAAACTTTAGGAAATGAAGGTGAACATGTCACTGAAAACTCCTATGATGCACTCTTGCTTGGACTTCTTCTCAGAAAATATGGGAGCAATTAGTGATGAACAAGGTGAAAGATTTCTTCAAGATATCGCTACAATCGAGAAGAGGTACAAAGGTAAGTGGACTGTGAACGCTTTAGCAGACTACTGTTGGAATCTCATGACTGATGAATGAAATGCTCAACATCGTTGAGCATGCAAGAGGAAAAGCTTCTGATCACAAGCAGTGATTTATCATCATTTTCCAGCATGAGATAACAACATGAAAAGTAGATATTTTGAAGACGCAGTACAATGATTCGCTTCAAGTGCGTGTAAGCCGTCAAATTAGGAACTCCGTAGAAAGAGACAACTTCTCTGCCGTGTATCTTTCGAACGGTGATAGTCTAAACCCAAATTTAAAAAAAAAATTTTTTGGCATTGAAAAACGAAGAGAATGATACCTGGAACAGTAAAAAAAAAATTTTTCACCTAGATATGCAGTTCTTTGTAAAACCACTTTTTTGTGTTCTTGCTCAGTTTTTCTAGATAATCTCGGCAACCGTATAAATATATCACAGAAAAAAGCCCACTGTTGGATTTGGCATTAGAAAATGCATCGAAATCATATATTGCTTTTCATTGAAAACATTTTTTACAACATTCTATCTCCTGATTTGTAATTTTTCAAAAAAAATTTCAAAAACTTGACGTGCTGCAGAGAAATGGAGGCCAGACTCGAATTCAGAACAAAAAACTACCCTGACAATGACATGTCTCATTCCGTGAGCACATAGGTTACATTTTGTTGACCAGTGTATTTCGGAGTTAATTGTCAAACTTTTCAAAATGGCTGTGATTTCAATTAGAAATTTCACAGTTTCCTAATAAGCACTTCCAAATATGAGTTGTTTAATTTTGAACGCTAATTGTGAGATTTTTTAGTTTTTGAGTCTTCAATTTATCAATTTGAATTTTAAAGTTAAAATCAGTTGTTTTCAGGATGCAGACTTATTGTTTGAATTCTTACATTTTTATTTCACACCTTTTAAATTCAATGTTCTCAGCTGCATTTAGCATAAAGTATGCATATGTTTTTAGTTTAAAATATAAGTTACTTAGAATACGTTACTTGTTTTTCACAATTTTAATTTATAACCTTTAAAATTGAATAATTTTAGGTCAAACATAAAAAATTAGTCTAATTTGAAATTTGCAGCGTTTATATAATGTATTGAACCCTTTAAGCCTTTGAGATTTTTATATTTTTATATTCGAAGCACAAATTTTTTTTGGGACCTACAAACACTTTCTTTGAGTATATGTAGATTTTCTTGACCTGTCATTTTTTGAAATTATTTTTTACGATTTGAACTAAAAATACGCATCTTATCAAAAAGTGATTAATAAAAAACTTATAGAATTTTTTAAGGGTGCACAATAATTTTTGTCTATATATCTTTTTTCGTAGCTTGTGTCGTTTGTCGAAAAATTTATTTTTTTACTTGTCATGTTGTTTGTTACAAGTAAAACAAAAACCAAGCGTTCTATCGAAAAGTGGTTAATGACAGATCTTATTTGGGCGAAAAACTTTTTTCAATTAATTTTTGTTCGTATCTTGCAAAAATTTTTATTCCTTATCTTTGTTTGCATCTTGCACAGTTCGACCGCAAAATGAAAATTTTGATTTTGTATTATTATTTGTGCGCTCAACATTTGAGTTTTCGATTTGTCAAGAAAATTTTATAAGTCGTTATGATAATCTTGTACGGCTTCTATAAAGCAACGTTCGTATTGTCTTGACTTATTTTATATCGTGCATTGTTTGGCTTAAAATTTGTATTTTCCTTTTTTTTTTAAATTTAAAAAATGTTACAACTTTGATAATTTTCATTTCATCAAAAAAGTCGTGAGAATAAATTGTTATACTTTCCGAGTACTATGAATAGCCGTACATACAATTTTCAAGTATTACAAAAATTGTCTCAATAAATTTTGAAAATGCTGTCAATTTTTGAATTGATATCAAAAATAGCTAATTAACAAACTTAGCCTTTAGTTTCCGACTCTGAAAAGGTGTACCAAAGGCCAATCTAATACATTAATTTTTTCAAAAGTTATCATACTCACAGACATACCTGCAGACGTATACAGACACATTCGTAGAAAACTGTTTTTTGGGTTCAAAGGGTTTTAAAATATAGACATTTGACAAAAAATGGGGGGTCACATTTTTCAAAAATCAAATACCTTCTCTGATGAGAATGTACTAAAAATCTCTGAGTACTGCCGTGATTTGAAGAACTTTTTTTGGTTGTTCTTGACTAATTTGCATATGGCATTTTCATTTATACAAAAAAGATGTTTGAAAATGTTAATTAATTATTGAAAATGCATATAATGGTGTTGTTATTATTAATATTATTAATATTAATTCTTAAACTTTTATTCGTTATTAAAAAAAAATAAAATACACTACAATTTCAAAAAAATTTCAATTCAAAATTCTGCATTTTCAAAGAGTTACAACTGATAATTCGTAAATGTTGAAAATTTGAAATTACAAATTATTCACTTTTTCAGAATTATATTTTCAAGGTATGTAATTTGGAACATTTCTTTGAAATAGTTTAATTTTGAAGACTTACAATGGAAAATTCGTCAATTTTTTTTCATTTTAAATCAGTAAACGGGCAAAGCCCTTGGTACACATAAACTTATGAACTAAAAATACAACTTAAGTCTAAGTAAGAATAATTTGAAGGGTTTATACTGCCACGGTTAAAATTATCATGTTACGCACCAAGATTCTGAACTGATACGCTGTTGTGTTCAAAAAGTCGAGCTGGTTGTTACGATTTTTCATAAAAGAGTTCTCTTCAGAACAAATTCTGGAGATCACGGAATCCGCTCCGTAATTTGTACGATGTTTAGTTACGTAAAATAAAGGCTTCTGTTTGCGGAGAGACTTAGTTGGTGCAATTAACTTAATTTCAAATAAAATCGTAGGACACTTTATTTTATTGTTGACAATACCTTGCAAAAAACAGCGGCCAGCAGTTAAGAACCTAGGGTAGAGTTTCTGAATGTTAAGTAGAACTATTATTTCGTCGTAATCATGGTCTCTTCTGTCGATGGGCATTCCCATTTGCCTCGCCGCCAAACGGAGAAAACGGTTTTGAACCCGTTCCAGCCAATTTAAAACTCTTTAATTTGAAATATTTACAATTAGAAACTCTCTAGTTTTGAAATATTTATAGATAACAATTTATAAGTTAACAAGATTTTAAATATCAAAAGTTAAGATTTTTCAATTCTGAAGCTTCCAAATGGATCAAACTTGAAATGTAAATAATTAAATTGACAGAATTTTTAACTACAGGATTTAAAAGTTGCATAATTTCTTAATTGTAAATTTAAAAAATTAAAAACTCTTTCATTTTAAAGATTTACAATTCGAGGTTCTACAATTTTGAAGATTTACAATTCAATCTTCAATCTCAACGATTTGCAGATTAAAGTTCTTCAATTTAAAAGGTTTGCAATACACAGCTCTGCAATATTATAGTTGCAATTGAAAATTCTTGGTTATTAAAAATTTGGAATTACAAATTATTTAATTTTCAACAATTATACTTCAAAAGTATAATTTGGAACATTTTCTTTGTTATAAAAGTTCAATTTTGAAGAATTGCAATGGAAAATTCTACAGTTTTAACGATTTTCAATTGAAAACTCCTCAATTTTGAAGATTTACAATTGGAATCTTAAATTTTTCAAAATATATAATATAAGATTCATAAATTGTAATGCTTTTATAGATCAAAAGTCAAGAGTTTTTGATTCTAAATCTTCTAAATCCATAAAATTTCAAATGTAAATCATGAAAATTGCAGAATTTTCAATTGTAAAACATAGAACTTTCATAATTTTTATTTCGATGTGTTTAAATTTAAATTTTTAAGAGTTATAATTAAAAATTCTTGAATTTTCAAAATATGCATCTTCAAATTATTCCATTATTTAGACTTATATTTTAAAGGAATAAAGGTTAAATTTTAAAATAATTAAAGATATTTAAATTACTCAAATCAATTGTTGAATTAAAACTTTTTAAATTAAGGATAAATTAATAATTATATAATTTTGTGTTTATGTGTGTGATATATAACTATAATCGTTATAACCTAACTGTAAACATTTTTAACATTTTTTTTAAACATTTTAACTGTTTAACTGTTAACTGTTAACTGTTAACTGTTTAATTGTTTAACATTTAAAAATTTTTAACTGTAAACAACTGTAACCTAACTGTAAACATTTTTTCATAGTTTAATTTTCGAAATTCACGTGTGAAAATTCTTCAATGTTAACGACTTACAATTTAAAATTTGTCAATTTTGAATATTTGCAATTGAATACTCTTCAATATTATTATTTTTATATTATTTATTCATCATTTTAATTAATTTAGTTTATTTTATTATTTTTTAGTTATTTATTTTTTATTATTATTGATAATAATATCATTATCATCCACAATAAAGTAAATAATAATGTTATAAATTTTTAATAATTTGAAAGTGGAACTTTTTTTAACCTCGAATATAGCTAAAAATGTTTTAACTGTTAAATAATTTCATGAATAATGAATAATATGAAATTCTTAGAAAATTAATTTATGTTTACTTCTTACATGCACATAAATTCCGAACGTATTAAGTATCAGCATAACTCGAAATCATTGACTAAAAAAAAAATAAATAAATAAAAAATACTTAGATTATAATCAAAGAGATTTTACCAAAATAATGAAATATTACAACATACATTTTTTTAATTTAAAGTCTCAAATAAATGACTTTTACATACATTTTAATAATAAATAAAAAATTTAACCATTTTTGAATTTCAAATAAAGGATTAATTGCATTAGAAATACTGTTGTTGACCATATATACAATTTTATTAATTTCTTTTAAAGATTTCAAACTTTGTGTTTCCTCTTTCAACAACTGCAAAGATTCAAAAACAATACTTTTTACCATAATTACTACAAAATATAAAAGAACTAATTGATATTGCACTAAAAGTTTCATTAGTTTTAATAAAAATATAATATTGCAGAGTAAAAAAATTATAAATTATAAAAGAATGTTAATCATAAGGAAAAATTTTAGAATTACAAGAAAATATATAAAACAGTAATAAAAATTATTGATGGCAATGTATTTTCACTCTAAATGGATCTTCTCCGAGCTAAGTTACTATCAGCATAAACATACACAACAAGAAATCGACAAGACCCAAGAAGCGAAATTAAAGAATGAAAGAAATCACAGATAACAAGTATGTAACTATTGAGACTGTACTTGGAAAAAATATATTTTCAAATTAATTTATACTCAATAACGTAACAATATCACAGAGAAAAGTAACAACGTTTTACTTTAATGAATTCAAATGATTTAAAAATTAAAATTAATAAAAAAAACAAAAGATGAAATGGTCTGTAATTTTTTAAAATTAATCATTCTTATTCTATATCTCATGATATATATACGGGTCGTTGTGAAGTAATATTTTAAATTTGTATCCTTTATTCAATGAAAACTTTCTTTTTCATTAACTTCAACTCAAAGTAGAAACAAGAAGAATACTGCAGATATAAAGAGCAATTTTCAACGATTGGACATTGACGAAACTCATAGATAACTGATTTACAAATTATTTGATTTCAAACAAACAATTGAAAGATAAAAATTTTAAAAAATTTCTTATAATTTATGAATTCCTATTGTTCACACCTTTAACTGAAAATATTAAGAAAAAATACTTATAAATTTTAATCCTTTTTAACTGACCTGCCTGTGGGCCTAGGGAAATGGTCCATTCGACCATTCCATTAAAATTCAAAAATACGTTTTTTAAAATTTCGAAATTATCGGTTCCAGAATTAAAAATTCGGGACCTGTGGATTTTTATGACTAAAAATATATACAAATTGTGCTAAAAAAGTCGTAAATTACTCACTCAAAAACTTTTCTCCATAAATTCGGAAATTCTTAGTGAGTTTTCTAAAACTGACGAGCTATCTGCGATGATACATAAAATATCATTAAATATTATATGTAAAAATAAAAAAATAAAGAATTCTATTAAACAATTATACTCTACATCTAAAAACTCAAAGTTCCTAATTCTACACGTAAGAACTCCACACAATCATATTCAATAAATTAATTATTTTCAGTTTTAACTCAATACTGTTAGAAATCCTACGCCATAAAATTCTACACAAAATAATACTGTACATTTTTTAATTTAAATAAACTCTACAGAATAAAAATAATTTTACACAAAATATTTTGATAAATAATTCTTTGGAAAACTTTAATTATTTTGTATACAAATTTACGGTGTGTGATTTAACCGTGTTGAGTTTACATTTAAAATATTTAATTTGTTTAATGAATATTATTGTGCATAGAGTTTAGGCATGTAGAATTAGCGGTGTAGAGTTTCATTGAGTAGAATTTCTACCGCCACTTTTTCGAAATAACAATTTCCTGCATTATCCCTAAAATTGACTTTAGTCAAATAATAGTGTATTTCATAAAATGTAAGCAATACAGTCACAAGGTTATTGATTATTTGTAACTATTACCAATTTGTCACTAATGTTATACATGGACAGTTAATTTTAATTGCAAGATATAACTAATCTTTTCCATAAAAAATGTATCAGCTAAAAATATTTATGACGATACAATTACATTTTTATTAAATTAAAGAGTACATTTTATGCATGTACACATTTCCTTAATGTAAAATTTATTCGAATAATTGAAAATAATAATTTTTAAAATCTTGACATAAAATTTTTATTTTATACTTTTAAGTATATACCGACTGAGTATCGGCTATTCGATGGACTTATTCGTCGGGAGAAGAGTGCGGCGGCAAAGGAGTAGCTTGTTGCAATCAGCGGGTTGAGAGGCGTGGGGGGATCGGGCAATTTTCGCCGAGAGCGCCGTCTACAATTAGTTCCTCGAACTATCCCCGTGCCGCATCTAGGCCTAAAATATCTTTGGATACTGCATGATATTAGTTTCTTCACATACCGGTAGTTAGCGCGACAGGAAAGTCTGTGTTTTGCATATATATATATATATATATATAGCTTTTAGTTCTTCGATATACTTGTAGAGGCGCGACATGCAGCAATT
>JAUELO010454820.1:0-12893 GCA_032357855.1 Amphibolips quercusostensackenii | reverse complement strand
ACTATATAATGATAAAATTCACTTTTGCAGTTCGCAGGTGCAACAATTCACTTTTGTAAATTCTACGTGGCTTGTGGCCTAATCTCATCCAATATAAACCCTAGAACCACCCTCGTCAATCGTCTTCAGTTATCCGCCGTCTTACGGACAACTTCGATACACAAGCAGCGTACTTCTTAGGCTTACGTTATCAGCGGTCATACCGACAACTTCGATCTACAAGGCGCTTTGAACTCTACATCCAGTAGACTTCCGTCGCTGCTCTACATAAAATACGGAGATCCAATCGACAAGTCAAAATTGAGTCGTCTTCTGAGTAAAATTCGCTGTGCTAACGTTAGTGAAATGAACGCAAAGAGTGAATTCGGTTGCCGTTTAGGACACTGCATCGATTTACATCGTGAAAAGTAATCGTGCATAATTTCATAAGATCAATTAAGCTACTTCAAAGTAAATGCAATACAAACATCCGGTAGAGTTATGTCGCTGCTCTACAGTTCGCATGGGACTGATAAGTGACAACGAACCTACAATAAAATAATTGGCCAAGTCTTTCTAACTTGACATAATCAGCACACTGGTCTCACTCTTTTCCACTCTTTTCCAACCTACCCTCGCCTTTCGCTCGGAAAGTGACAGGCTCACAAAAAAAATTGAAAAACTTGAAAAAAGCTGTAAGTTTTTAAGGATTTGGAAACAAAATGTTGAATTTTCAAAAAGATTTTGTATTTTATTAAGATAGTGAAAAAATGTTTTAAAGATTACTTAGATTATTTAAAGTGAATATTTATTTTTAAACATTGATTTTAAGAAAATAATTTTAAATACAATAAAATATACCGAAAAATTACAAAAATTGTAAAGCATGAATCCCAAAGATTCAAGAACGATGTCAGGAATAATTTAAGTCAGTTTAAAAGTTACTAAGGAATGTTTTGAATTTCAAAGAAATCTGAAATATTCTAAAACTTTGATAGATTTTCGAACATTTATAAATATTCCTTATTTTTTGCCAAGCATCAAAATATCTTAAATATCTCTCAAATTACCTACATTTTTACTAAAATTTTCTAAAATCTTTTAAGGTAAAGAAAAATCCTCAGGCATTTTACAAATGCTTTTTCCACACGTTTGAAATCTCCAAAAATCTTTTTGAATTTTCTCGAGAAACCTAGAAAAATGATATTTTTATAACCTTTAAGAAAACAACCAAATACAATGTTTAAAAAATGTTTTAAAATTTTTATTTTCTTATTCGAAACTATTTTTTTCCTTCAATTTTAATTTGCCTAAAATTTTTTTATTCTCTGAACTAAGAAATATTTTTAAAACACATCTTGCAAAAAATGCATTATTGTTTATTTTTGTTTGAATGAAATTCGGAATTTTTTAGTTTTAAAGGTTTTCAATTTAAAATCGCCTTTTTCTGAGTCTTACTATTCGTTCAAAAGATATGTGACTTTTTAAACGTTACTCTTTTTGAATTTTTAAAATTTTATATATTTCATATTGAAATAGTATCTAATTTCAAACCCCTTAAAATAAAACGTTTTCAAATTGAAGGAAGCTTTAAATTAGTAATAAGGTGAACATTTTAGTGAACGTTATATCAACTTTCTTATTTTTTTCAGATTCAAATTACCTGCAGATCTTATTATTAATATAAAATGCTTAAGATAAACAAGTCTTGTTATTAAATGTTATTTTGAAAATATGGTCAAACCAGCAGTTTACACTCAATTGGCAGGGGCCCGCACGTTTCCATAGCGAACAAGCAAGATAGCGGGCTCGCTTCGACCAGCAGTAGGGCTACGAAGCCGACTGAAGACGATCAACCCTATCAGATTATTTTGTGCCATGATCTAACAAACTCACTTTTTGCGACTGAATGTGCCTGTGGAGTAACTCTTTGACCTTGAATACAGCGCCACCGGACACGCGAAATCTTGTATATCTCGAAGTTATTGGAGCAATTTTTATGAGAAAGAGCAGTAAATATCAAGTCATTCATTAAAAAATGTAATGCTACGGTTAAAAATTAATTATTTAGGGTAAAATTTTTTGTTAATATTTAATTGAAAATTAAATTTCTTGTAAACCGCTCTAAATTGGTGGGGCTGCGCATGTCGAATCTACCAAACCGATCTTTTCTCTACGACGTTTCGTAATTTTAAATTGCTAAATTCTAGCATGTGCTTTTCAAGGTGTTTTGTTGCAAAATAGTGATGCGCTTTTGGATACTGCTGTCCTTAAATGCTTTAGGCAAGCGTGCGACAGAGGTCATTCAGTATCTACGCCGATCATGCAAGAGAAGGCTCTGATATTAAACGAGATGCTTAACGGTACGCAAAAGTTTTAAGTACGTAAACACGAAAAACATTTATTTTTACGTGTAGCAGCAAACCTTTTCCATCGTTTCTGCTAAATACTAAGCGTAACCTTATCTTCGTACTAGAAAAAAATTTTTTTACTACGCAGGAAAATCTACCGTAAATAGTTTATACGCTCTTGACTATTCACATTGAAACACATAGATTTAGCTCGTCATTTTTATAACCGGAAAGTCTACCTTATATTGTGCATGATATTTTGGTTTTAAAATTATAAAGTCAAGGATTTTAATTTTTAATTTGAATGATTCGAATTCGAAACCAGAAGACTTTGTCGTCAAGTTCAGTAAAGTCCAATAAATTGGATGTGACAAGAAATCTGAATTTTTATTTTTTAAGCAATAATTATATCGTTCGTAAATATTTTTATTGTTCAAATTAGTAATTTTCTACTCATATTTAGTGGCATACTTATAGCTAATTTAATTTGTAGAATTTTATTGTAATTAGAGGAAGTGCACTAATTTTTATTTTTGTAAACACTAATATGAAATTACATGTTATGTTTATGAATGTCAAATATTTCATTTTAGTTACACAAACTGAAAAAAGCATGGTTTTTAATTTTATGCAATGTTTTATTTTCGAAACAAATAACAATAAAGATTAAAAACTTTTTGTTTTTGTCTACTTTTTATTTGTACCATAAAACGATCGAACTGTAGACAGATATACATGCTTTATAATTTTATTATTTAACTTTATTTAAATTAATTTGACTTATTTTAGTCTTGATTACCCTAAGTTAAATATAAAAATCTTCGCTTTTTTATGATTTATTAAGGCAATAATTTACTATAACCACCTTTTATCTATACAAATATCCAATTAAAGATATAATTTTCACCTAATAGCAAAAAAAGTTAATGACAAATTTATATTCTCTTTTACATGCTCTCTTTATCAAAGCAACGCCATTATTACATTCACCCGTATTGATCCTAAATTGAATTTCAAAAAATTTAGGAAAATTTCCTTGGAAAATATCAACTTTTTGAAGATTTTTTTATAGGTCTATAGAGTTTTATTAATTGTAAAAATTACTCGTCTGTGTTCATATGACATATAGTAAAATTATTGAAGAATTTAGAAGTCATTCTCACAACATAGTTAAAAAACTTTGCTCTCATTTTTTCCTATGATTGTCTAAGATAATTGTTACGTACTCGGAAATTTAATATTTGTTCATGTATGTTCTGATGGCGCGACAAATTTTTTAAAGTTGATTTCAAACATACTCTCTAAAATTAACCAATACTAGACATGAGCTATCTCCTATGTATCGATGAAAATGACACTAAATCGTTTTTAAACGAATCATACTTTCCAGGATTTTTATACAAAAAAAAATTGTCGCATAATGTTTTTCCGAAAGTTTATAGAAAAAGAAAACAACTTTCCTAATCTATTCATTTTACTTAAGAATAATTAAAACATTGGCGTTCCTAAAATTAAACGATAATTTATTTTTTTAATTAATCCAAAATATGTAGAAATTTCTAGGATTTAAAAACACTTCAAAATTATTTGAACCCACCCAAATTAAAAAAATGTATTTCATATGAAAAGAATTAATATTAGTTGAAATTTTAATGATTTAATTCCTTGTGAATTTAATAATTTTAAGCATTAAAAATTGGCAAGTTTTAAATTAAAATCCTTAGCAGATGTATAGTTTGCTGTTTGAAGTGTTTAATAATCTATTTATTCATCAGCGTTCAAACGTTCTAAATTTCGAATAGTGAAATTTTAAAAGTTGCCAAATAGAAACGTTTAATTTTTAACACTTAAATCAAAAAGTTGTAAAACAGAGAATTTTCAAACATTCATAACGTTAGTCTTTAGGGCTATTAGTTTTAAATTATTCTTGTTAAAAATTGTCCAATATTTCAGGTTTTTAGTTTTAAATCTCTGAATATTGAACAGTTCAAATAAAATTTCGAACAATAGTGTAATATGCTTAAAAATGTTTTACTTAACTCACGGCCAAAGATTCTAAAAAAATTAAAAGTTTGTTTGAAGTAATTTTTGTTTGAATATTTGGATGAACCACTTCAATGTTTCGTGATGTTTCGCGACTGAAAAACCAGTTTTCTTCCGATGAACAAAATTCTTGGGCATTTTCTGGTTTTTGGTCGAATATATGACCTAATTAAATGATTTAAAATTAAACTATTATTTTTTAAAACGAATAAATATATCAGAACTTGTAGGGCGATAATTCTCATCAAGAAATAATAATAATTTAGTAATTACAAAAAGTAATTATTGAACTTAAATGTGTTCCAAAAGCAAAGACAACAGTAAAATATTTTACTCTTATTAAATTTTAAAGATTTCAAACCATTTCTAAGAAAATTTTAAAAAAAGGTAAAGGATTTCAATTAATTTGAAGGGATTTCTAGAAATTTAAATTGAGATATAATAATAATAAAAATAATAATAATAGAGATTCGAATGGATCCGGCCTAGTGTGTATTCCAATGTTTTTGTATCTACCCGTACTTGAAGTTAGAATTTAGTTTTTCTTTGTTTTTTTCACATTATATCGTTTTTAATTGTTACTAGTTTGATTAATTATTATCCTTTGTTACCGGCGATATTAAAACATTTTTCACAGCTGATAGCCGTATGCTCATCACAAACAAATAATGTACATTCAAAGCATTATTTATTTGCTCTTCTGGTTTTTCTTAAGCTATAATAATAACATCTACTGCGTTTTCAAGATGCCTTTTCTTTGCTATAATTCCTTACATGTTTCTGGATTTCACTTTTCACACTACGTAATAATTCTTTCAGTTTTGACCTAGCAATAACATTTTTTATGATTAAAGTCAGCGCAAGTTCTTTTAAAAAATAACGTTAAACTAGTGTTATTTTTATATTGTTCTTGACAATGATTTTTGCGTTAATTTCAGTCATGTCCAAGACAGAAAAAAATAATCTCAGTGACCATCTGTTACATTTACTTGAAACAGAATATGTTTCTTTGATCTTGACTACAACATCGACACCTGCTTTTGTATAATTAATAATTATACAAACAAAAAATGTCAGGCTTACTTTATTTTGACATATTAATTTTTGTGTTGTGATGCATTGTAGAAAAAAGTAGCACACATTTGTCTTTCTTTGATACATAAGAAACAATGGTCGTGTTCTTTAAAAATCCAATCTGACTAGAATGCACATGCTTATCCTTAAATAAAAATACAGGCGGTATTTCTGCTTTATTTTAATTTTATTATTGCCACTAAAGTTAAATTGTGCTCATTTACAAGCCTTGGTGCTAATAATACAAAAAAAATACATTGTAATGTTTTTTCCAGTTTTTGAAATGTGTTGTGCCAACCGCAAAACATTACCAGAAGCATTGCTTTCATTCAGAGGACCATTAAGTTGTTCACCTGCATAAATTTCTAAACTTTACACGTAAAATGATTTAGCATCAACAAGCGAAAATGATTTTAAAACATATTGCAACGGTTTAGATTTTATGTATTAACGGAAAACGTAATAACACAAAATTCTCTACTATTTCGTCAATAGTAACGCATGAACCTAAAGTGTAATATTTTTGACAATTACTCACGAGTGCTTCATAAAATTTGCGATTCAGGGTTAACTTATCAATAACTTTTCTTTCTTCCATATCTCAAATATCATTAAATCTTAAACATTTGAGAAAAAAATCTTACTATTTTAATGACATTGTAGCTCTGAAAATTCCTAATTCAGTCTTATCTTTCGAATACAAATCAGATAAATTTTTACGTGATGACCATGAATATCCAGCTAAATAAAGCAATCCAATAAGTACTTCATTTGCATCGCAATTAGTCTCCCTTGCATCTTTTTTTCTAGAAAATTGGTCTTTTTGCATATTCATGTAAATATTTATATGCAAAATGATTTTTTTTATTAAATTATTGGGTGAGAAAAGCTTTTATCTGTAAAGATTCGGTAACAACCATACATTTTTTAAGTTTTAACTTTGTTTCTATGTGCTTCAACAGACCGTGTTGTCTCATCCTTGCCTATGTAAGTTATTTTAGACTCTTAAAAAATTAATTTTATAGTTAATTATTGTATTATTATAAAAATGTGTGAAACTTGTGACTATCTTTCAAAAATTGATAATAGAATATTTTATGAAGGAGCAGAAATCAAGTACGTGGAAGAACATTGCATGTACTTTTGGTGTAACAGAGATATCTAGTTCTAATAAGCTTTCTCTAAAAGCTACAATTATATTATCAATGCAGGGATCGAGAACTTCACTGAAGCGTGCGTGTACAACATCCTTGAAAGCCTCAAAAGCTTTGACATACTCGTATTTTAAGCATCCTAAATTGCGAGACCGAGAAAGCAGCAAGTCCATTTTTTATAGCAAAGTCTTGCATTAAGTACCTTCAAGAGACGGACCTTCGTGAGTTATCTCGCGTTGGACATTGCATGACTATCCCATAGCAGAGAATTTTTCTCAAATTCAGTTAATAAATGAGTAAATAATGTATTTACTACACAAAGCATTAGGTGTAATTCAAGTGGTTGGATGATGTGGAGAAATCTTCTATCTTCCTGAGCAATGAAAAGAGGAGGATTAATACAATTTTTGTCATTTTTGCTTGCCTTTCGTAAGCTACTGCTTCGAACGAATGTAAATATTTTTTTAATGTATTTCTAATGGTTTTATCTATTCCACGTTCTGCGAGTTCACCTTTCACGACATAACGAAACGTGCATGGAAAGACACTACTGTGCGACATGATGCCCACCATGATATTAGCGAGCTTCGAATCAGTCTCAATTGTTCCTTTGAAGTAATTAATTTTGATTTCAGGCTACAACTAAGATACATTTAAATAATTTGCTTTGAAGCATTGTGCTAATGCAAGCATCAGCAACTTGTTGACGCTAGAATCCTTCAATCTCTTCAAAGAAATTGCTTGCTCATATCTTTGACCATGACCTTTCAATTTTGCTTTCTTCTCAGTACATTGGATAGAAGGACAGACCTTTAAAAACCCTACTCCACCATTGATCTTAAACTTCAACTGAACTTCGGACACTTTTTGTTTGTGTTTGACATGCTTAGAAAACCCCTCAATATCGCTTCAATAAGCAACAGTTTTGGCTGGCCTTCACGCGGTTGAGTCAGCGACAGAGTTTTCGTCTTCGTTCCATTTTCTTCATCCATTCTCCGCTTCAACAGTGATAGGACTACTCATACTGAAACTTTTGGACCCGATTGCAGGATGCTCTTTATCAGATTATCTAAAAGTGTAGTCAAATTGCATTTACGTGATATTCCTTGTCCAATAAAAAAAACAATAACTGCAGCGACTCTTAACGAAATTAGCTTTATCTGAAAAAAAAGTTCATGGCTAGGATAGGTAAAAAATGAGCATAGGAATCAAGTTAATGGATTAAATAAAGGATAGGTTAAAAAAGAACCAGTTAATAACTCTTATTAATTAACCTAAAATTATTTAATTCTTAACATCGACAAGTAAGCTCTCTTGCTTGAAAAAATTATTTTGCGTCGGGAAATTTGAAAAATTTGCAGGTTGTGATTTTCTTGATATTTGGCAAACACGACAAGCACATAAACTATTGCTACTTAATATGGTGGATCTTCTTAATGGTTCAATATTCAAACAAACTGGTTGTTTCAGGCTGCTGTTGCAGCTTCTTGTACGCGGTATAAGTTTCTTCTACAATTAGCACACACAACAAGACGTAATATGTTATGTGTATAATCGTACTTAAACCTATTTTCTATGCGATCTTTCAGCTTCCTATGGACGAGCATCATTCTTTTCCCTTTTTTGAAGCACAATAGACAAATCTGATGGCGATTTTCTTTAGGGTTTTTGCTTTCAGCATATTGCTGTCAACGATAGTGCATTAAAATTTTGACAGCAACATTAAAAAACAAAAAACAGGCTATAATCGAGTATAACAAATGATCCTTATGATGAGTAGCGAGTAATGCACTACGAGCACGCTTTGAAACTTTGTGAAGGAAACTTATTTTCATGAAAACATTTCAGAAATTTTTAAAGTTTTTTAGGTTCATAAGTGATTAAATGCACTTTAATTGTTATAAAAGCAATTTTAAACGTAAAGTGCAGTAGACATTCTTTATTTAAACAAAATTTACATTTTAGCGAACTTTCATTAAAGTTGGTAGTTTTTAAAACTCTATCACTTCGTACGTATGCAAAATATAATATTGTAATGTGTTTTTAATTTTCTTGAAATTAAGTCTTTTCAACTTATATCCAGGCTTCTTTTGTCAACAGTACACAGAAAATATGCTATTTCACAAAAACTAAAACTAAAATCTTGTTTGCGACATTTTTTTAAGAAATATAATTTCTGATAGCCTGTATTTCCTGAAATACATAAAATCAAATCTTTTTTTTTTTTGTTTCACGGGAAATTTTACTGCTATTAATTTTTTTCTTAATAAATTTAAAGTAGCATGGTCGGAAGTAGAGAAATATTCATAAAACTAGTAAGAACTATACATTTTTAAACTTTTCCTATAATTTCAATGGGGTTTAGAATTCCAAAGATTTTTAACGCTCAGATACTTTTTTTCGACGCCAAACTACAGAGTGTAAACAGAAGAAGCACCACGTTGAAGTTATTTTCCTAGAAATATACACAATAAACTAAAAATAAAAATAAAAATTGAACTTATTCAACAATCCCCACAGCGATTTTTTTCTTTTTGGTCTCAAAATAATCGTGAGACATCACTGTAATGTTTTCAGAAAAAAAAAAACATAAATTTTACGTATTTGTTTTTTGTATTTTTTGAGTATGAAATGTAAAAATATAAAAAAAATACTAATTAAAAACTATTTTAATTGATAAATAAGAATTTGACATATTGGAATGATTTGCGACAAAAAAAAATGATTTTAGAGATATATATGTTTTACACAAAAATAAAATGATCGTTTGTACATAGGTACATGTATTCTAAATTGTAAGAAATTTTTGATAAATACTAGCTTCCCTGGCAAAAGTTTATGATACAAATTTGTTCCGCTATTATTAATTCTAAATCATAAAATTTGCATAGAATTTATTTTTTTATTAAAACTCGTTTTTCAAAAAGTTTATCACTATATATTTTGTTTTTTAGAAAAAATAAGACAACACGTATGTTTCCGATTTGAGATAAAATTTCTCTAGGAAGTCACAAATATTTAAATCTTAACGTCCATTTTTTAAAAAAAATTTTTAATTGTTTCTTTTTTAATATTTTCTTCAAGTTTCTGCTGATAAAAGGCCTTATGAAAATAAATAGTTCGCATAAAACTAACAGGTTGTCTTTTTATAGAAGACCACATTTTGAAAAATGTCAAAAAATATAAATTGCAGCTTTTTTTTAAATAGACTTTTTATATTTTTGAGTAAATCGTCACTTCTGAAGTTTTGATCTTTTTTAAAATTTTTTAACGAATTCAAAAAAAGGGTAATAAAACTCACATAAATACAAAGAGAAAATTAAAATGTATAAATTAAGTCAAAAACTATATGATTTTGAAAACAAAATTAATGATTTTAAAAAATATACGTCAAAACTAAAATAATATTCAAAAATAATATATTTCAGAAAGTTAGGGATATTTTCGTAACTTCATAACAATTTTTTTCTAAACTGAAAATATACTTGTCGGGTAATTGCCTCTAAAAAAACATACTTCGTCGCAAAGAGATACTGCGACTTAAAGAGTAAAACCTACCAGATTTGAAATGGATTCGAACCATATAAAAATTACAATTATTGTATTTTTGAAAATTTGTTGCAAGAGGGAAAAAAGTATGGAGAATTTTTTCGCTCACTTTTTTTACTGCTAATGAGCATGAAAAGCGAAAAAATTTTTTATTTAAATTGTAATTTAATAAAAAAGGCTAAAGCGAACCATTTTTTTCACTTCGCACATTTTTCCATTCACTTGCAAAAAAATAGTTTGTTCATTTTTTAAAAGAGTATTGATTAAACGATCAGAACACTTTTTGAGTATGAAAAACACTTTTCGTATATGTAATGTATTTTATTATTCTTTCGATTTCGCCATTTTATGGATTTTCAAATACTATACAGGGTGTCCTAGACTCAAGTGTCCGGAATTATATAGCTGTATAAAAATTCGAAAAATGAATCGAAAATTTCTTTTCCAAAAATCAATTGAAGTTTTAGTTTTTGAGTTATTAAGTATTCAAGCTTGACCAATCAGGAGCGCAATACGTGTACATGAGCGAGAGTCCAACGTAGTGTTGCGACCGTTGGGAACCCCACCTCGGCGTCCGCTTCACTAACACTAGGTTGGACTCCTGCTCACGTACACGCATTGCGCTCCTGATTCGTCCAGCTTGTAAACTTAAGTAAAATACTTAAGTCTTGGACACCCGATTGACCGATGAATTCCAGGGGCCTTAAGGATTCTTTGTAACTTTTTTTTCAGCAATAACAGAAAAAATATTGAACTGTCAGGTTTCAAGAAATACGAAGCCTGCGAAGTTTATCCTTACTTACCCTTATTTCCCTTTACTTCTCCTACTTACAATCCCATAATTTTTCCCTAATTTAAACACAATAATATTTCACAAATAATTCCGCGTTATAGTATATTATTCAGAATTTTTTATAGAATGAGAATTAATTATAAATTTTAAGGTTAAATCACTTCAAGCCATTTTCATGGGGCCCCAAAGAAAACTCTATGAGTAAAAAATTTGATTTTTACGTAATATCACAGTTTGCTAACGCTTTTTCAAGTTTTTTTCACAAATAATAAATAATTGCTAATTTAAGAATACATAGTTATTTTTTAACTAATAATCAATTTTTTAACCATCTTGATTGTTTAAACATTGGTTTTTTAACTAAGTCGCGGAATAAACCTTTGTATAGGTATTATGAGTTCTTTAATCAATTATAACAATTTCCGCCATATTTTGCTACTTTTAAGTATTAATTTATTTTCTGAAAATACTTATAAATTTTGAATAAATATAAATCGTTTAAATAATTTTTTTGTGTTCAACTAACTTATTTTCACCATTTTGAAAATATTGAAATATTTTTAGGTACCGCTTTGTTTTATAAAAATCATTTTAAATGTTTAAACAAATTAAAATTCTTCACAAACATTTTTTTGACTGGTCTTATGTCTTTTTTGTTGGTGCAGAGTGTTACGAGCGACCTAATCTCACTCCTCACCCCCACTACTTGGTCCAGCGTGCCTCTGACATACGTGGGCCATCGTGTAGCGTTCAGGCCCGACGCATATTTAGTTCTCTTCTAGCCTTAGAGTAATGAAGACGTACTGAATTGCTGTCCGCAATTCAGTTTTTAATACAAATGATTTATTCCTTATTTACCACGTAACAGCGTTTGCAATATTAAAAAAAAACGAAAATGAACATTTTAAGCTGTCTGTTGTTGTTGTTGTCTTTGTCGTCGTTGTCGTTGTCGTCTGTAAACACGAAAACTGTCGACAAAATCATCGTATTGAATTGCGCTTTGGCACACTATTTGAAGGTAAGGAAAGAAAGGACGAGTTCGTTAGCCAGACATTTTGAATCTAAACTAAATAAGTGAGAGCATTTTCAAAAACTTTTAGACCGCTTTTCTCAAGATTCAAGAATTCAGTGTACGGTTTTATATAGTACGTAAGAAAATGACCAATATATTCTCATGACTGTTTTTGATAGAATAAAGTTACTAGAGTAATAGCGTTTACAATATTAAAAAAAAACAATCTAAAATAAAAATGTCAAGCGAAACAAGGCACGGTGTGAAAGAACTCGAAAGAAGAAAAAAGTTTCTCTTTAAAATCCCTACTAGATTATCCGAACAGCTTTTTGAATTTTGTCGAAAAATCGAAAATTGAAATTTTAACATTCTCATCATTAAGAAGGTATTGGTTTTAAATAAAAAATTACTTTTAAGGATTCAATTGAATGTCGATGTTTTAAGGTCCCCTGAGTCAGAAAGAATGGTTTTTACGTCGGTGTCTGTTTGTCTGTTGTTGCTGTTGTCGTTGTCGATGTCGTCTGTGCACACGATAACTGTCGACAGTATTATCGTATTGAATTGCGCTTTGGCACACTATTTGAGGGTGAAAAAAGAAAGGACGAGTTCGTTAGCCAGACATTTTGGATCAAAACTAAATAAGTGAGAGCATTTTCAAAAATTTTCAGACCGCTTTTCTCAAGATTCAAGAATTCAGTGTACGGTTTTATATAGTACGTGAGAAGATGACCAATATATTCTCATGACTGTTTTCAATAGAATAAAGTTACTAGAGTTTTAGCGTTTACAACATTAAAAATAAGCAAGCTGAAATGAAAATGTTAAGCGAAACAACGCACAGTGGGGTGAAATCGGAAAACAAGGTTCAAAATGACATTTAGAACGCAATTATGCACCGATTTTAGAATTTTTTTTTTTGAAAAATTCAGAACTAAATT
>JAUELO010454802.1:0-12894 GCA_032357855.1 Amphibolips quercusostensackenii | reverse complement strand
TGAAAACGAGAGCAAGTAAGGATGGGGGGGCTGGTGACACGCATTACGTATCTCTAGGCAAAATCAATATTTTTTTATTTTCCTTGGCTTATTTCAAAGGACTTTAAATGCACTCCATCGCACTACCAAATATTCATTTGCGCTAGATCGCAAGTACTGATAACGAGAGCTAATAAGGAGGTGGGGGGAGGGGCTGGTGACACGCTATACGTATCTCGAGTCCTAATTAATATTTCTTTAATCTTCTTGGCTCATTGTAAGGGACTTTCAATGCGCTCCATCGCACCACCAAAAAATTCATTTGCGCTTGATCGCAAGTACTGATAACGAAAACACGCAAGGAGGTGGGTGGACTGGTGACACGCTTTACGTATTTTGAGTCCTGATTAATATTTTTTAATTCTCCTTGGCTGATTCCAAAGGATTTCAAATAGACTTTGAAAAAACTTTTAGCGTAAAAAAAAATTCTGGTGATAAATGTAGTTACGCAGGATATAATTTTCATTGAAAATCGAATTTTCGAAGATAATCAAAAATGATAAAAAACGATAAAAAACTTTTGTTTTAATATCCTCTTTAGGGATGTTTTCGGAACTGAAAATACATGTAAGTTTAGGAGAAAATGACAAAATAACTATAATTGCGGTTTAGGCGTATCATTAAGCAAAATAATATTTTTCCAGCTTCGAAAAATTTTCGTGTAGCGAGCAATTTCGATGTTTTTATATAGTTTTGTCTGGTCAAGGCCACAAAAATTCTTTTTTTTTAACCATGGCTAACAAAAATCTTTTTATACATAACAAAAACAGAATGCTGATTATTTAAATTTTACTCAAGTTTTGCAGCTCTTTGCTTACTTCCACTGTAACCCGGAATTCCCCACGAGGAGGTAGCTGCTATCAGAGCTCCGCAATTTTTTTGCTTTTAATTAAATTTTTTTTCACGTATATTAATTTACTTTTTACAATTATAATTTATAAAGGAAATACAATACATACAAAATGTATTTGCAAAAGTATATATAATGTGTATACCTTTTGTAAATCATAATTGTAAAAAGTGAATTAATATACGTGAAAAAAATAAGAAAATTTCTTTATTTAATTTACTTAAATTTCTTTATCACGTATAATAATTCACTTTTCACACTTATGATTTACAAAAGTATATACAATTTATATACTTTCGTAAATAATAATACTAAAAAGTGAATTAATACACGTGAAAAAAATATAATAAATTCAAAGTATTGAAGGCAAAAAAAAATTGTGGAGCTCTAATAGCAGCTACCTTTTTGTTGTAACAATAACATAACCTTTTATTACATCTCTACTACTTCTGGAGGTTAGCCAGTCTCAAGATCAACATAAATATATGGGGAAAGCGTAAGAGGTCAACATAAGGGGGATACAAAACGATAGAAGGTGGCCATATTTAGCAGGGGCAGTCGTAATTGAAACTCAAAAATGTAATCAAAAATGGTAAAAAAAGCGAGTAATTACAATTCTTAGAACCGGAAAGTCATCATTAGGGTGCCCGATTTCAAAATCAAAAAGAAGATTTAAAGGGAGTAATCAAAATACATCAAGAGAGGGGTGTCTCAAAAAGGGGTAACCAAAAGGAGAAAAGCAAAAGGCAGTGGCAAATTACAAGAAAAGGGTCGGTCACAGTTCATTAAAAAGGGGTTCAGCAGAACGGGTAGTCATATTTCATTAACAACAGGGGGTAGTCATAAATTATAGGAAGGTGTAATTAAAAAGTACAACCAATACTACAGGGCATGATCATAAGCATCGGTGGGGGTCATAATTAAAAACAAAAGTGTCAAGCAAAAAGGGTAATCAAAAGGGGTAATCAAAATTTTAGGGCATGATCACAGTTAACGAAGGGGTCACAGTTAAATTCGAAAAGGCCAACAAAAGGGCAATCAAAACTTTAGGGTAGGGTCATAGTAAACATGGAAGGTGCCAATAATGAAGTGAAAAGAGTTCACCAAAAGAAGTAACAACTGGGTTAATAAAAATTTTAGAGCACTGTCCTAATTAACAAAGGGTTAACCAAAAAGGGTAATTGAAACTTTGGGGTGAGTTCAGAATTCATTGTTCTGAAAAGTAACCTCTAAATTACAGTAAACATAATAATCATTTAAGAGATAGCAATAATAGGCCTGAAATCAAACAAGATTAATAGCAATCCATCATAACACAACAAAATCAAAGAATACTGAAAGGCACAATAACCAATTAAGATCAATAAACATTAAAATCAAGTAACAATTAATCAAATACCAAATTAATATCTTAATAAAATCAGAAGAGGAAATCAGAAACGATCAAAATTAATTTCTAAAATCATTAAATTCCAGAGACTCTATGAGTAAGCCCAGTCATTGTACTTCGGCTCGACCGCGTGCCATCACTTTTTCTCAAAGGGAACTTGAGGCTACAATTTGATGCACCTTATCAAAAGCACAAAAAAACTACATCAAAACGAAAAAAACAATAAAAGGGCACGTGTCGAGCTAGTCACCCGATTGTCTATAATTTTAACAGTAAGTGTTTAACCGGTGGAAACCGTAAAACAGTAATTCTTAAGATTCAACCTTCGTTTTTAGGACTACCCAAAGTTCCCACATTCTAAAGTACTGAAAGCATATTTTTCTATAATCTCTGGACCTAAGCATAAGTTAGTGTTTTCAAGTAATAAGGTATATTCAATCTTTTACTGTACCCGTAATATAAGCAATTTCTAAAACGTGCGTCACCAAAGAACTCTAGAATAATCTTCTAATTGCCAATACAACGCACCTTTCTTTAACATCTGTACTACTCTGTTCAATTTTATGAGTTTACGATGATTACTCAAGACCGAAATTCTCAACCATCGGAAAAAGATAGCTACTTCAGTTTAGACCCTGCACCGTTCAGCCAAGGGTACCGTTAGTTTTGTACACAGCTTGTTTACCTGCATTTCTAATTTGTAGACGTCTTCGAATTCAGAACTTTTCACCCCCACCGACACACTTGGTAAACCGTACTCTTGAGACTGACCTACGAAACCTTTAAAACAGTCGCCAGGGGTTGGTTTTGGACAGTACTTCGGTGAAGACCTGAGTCAAAAGGCAGACAGGACAATATTTTCGGTGACACGCGAAATTTACAAAACTTGTCATTTTTTAACATCTACGTATAATTTTCTATTATCTAAATAAGTTTAAATATCAAATAAATGAAGCAAAGATATTTATGTGTTTTGATTATTGAGTAATTGACTAAAACCTCAGCACCCGAACTTTTAAAACAATTACGTTGCAAAATTACTTGCGCGTTTAATCAGTGAGTCTTACCGTATACGCAGCCAAAAACTTCCCTTCAAAATGGTTGATTCGAAGACAAACGAAAACGGACACTGTTTAAAATACGACTGTACTTCTCGGAAATATCAACTCGGTGTGATCTCGGCTCGTTCCTCTTTTCGCCTTCCCCTTTTCGTAGCTCGTACGTTAATTGGTGGAGTTGATGCGACGGCGGGCAGTGTGTCGTGGCAGGTCCCTGTGTTGTCTACTTTGGGTGCTAGCTACCCAAGTAGTTCATTCCAATCTTTATATTTAACAATTTCACCAATCAAAATCAGCCTAATTGTTAGATAATTATTCTTCTTACTCTCCGCTAAGACCTATTGGCGACAGCCTGAGCCCAAATTCATCTTGACATCTGCAAATAATCTCCTCTGGTACCATTAGTCCCAATAGTAATAGTCCAGGCCTGAGCTAAAGAGCCCCCCACTAGTCATGCTAGGGAATTGATAATGAAACCTTCTCAAATGAAACATTGTAGAATCCCACGCCAGGTGAAGAAGTCGAATTCGGAATTTTTTGAATGGCCTAGAGTATTCCTCACATCAAGTCGGTATCTCAACAAAAGTGTACTTGAGGGGTGAAGTACTCATCAAAGTGTTAGTTGGTTTTTCTTTTTTTGTCGAGAGAAATAAACGTCCTGAAGCTCCGTATTTTGCCCTCCTCGAGCATCTCTTGTTCTTTTAATGTCCTCTGCAGTTCCGGATGCCCGAGATGTCCCTTGCAGCATCTCGCTGTCAGCAACCATCCGTAGATTACATAGAAAAGCAAACAAAACAAAACGAAATCAATTTTTATATATACAAGGTCCTTATAACTACTTTCCCTAGTCGTGGAGTACCGTGCAGTTCCCCGGGAGTCATGATAAAAATCCTTGATCATAATTAGAAAAGTTATAAACATAAATAAATTTGGATTTTCTGAGTTGCAAAAATTTTGTAACGTCACACCTTTTTGGCTAGAAATTATTATTCTTCTAACTGAAAATTTAACTATTATAAGAGTTAAATATTCCATAAGATTAATAAAAAAACTCATTTTTTTTTAAATTCAATTTTTGACTCAAAATTCAATTATTAAATTTTTAGTTGAAAAATGATCTTTTTTAGTTAAAAATTCGTCTTTTTTGGTAAAAATTAATCTTCTTGTTTAAAAATTCAGCTTTTGGATCTGATATTTGAATTAAATTCAACTATTTCAGTTGAAGATTCATTGTTTTTGTTAAAAACTCATGCTTTTGGTTGAAAATTCAACTTTTCCAGTTCAAGATTCGCTATTAAGATTGAAAAAGCATGAATTAGGTTACAAATTAATTTTATTTACTAAAAATGTAACTATTCCATTTTAGGTTAAAGTTATTTTTTTATTTAGGTCAAAATTCAACTATTTGCTTGAAGGTTTGTCTCCTTTAATTTAAAATTCAACGATTTCTTCAAAAAATTCATGCTTTTTGAAAAAATTGTATTTTTTGGTAGAAAATTAATCTTGCTTAAAAATTCATCTTTGTGGTTGAAAATTTAAGTATTTCAGTTAAATATTAATCACATCAGTTGAAAATTTATCTCTTTAGATTAAAATTCAACTATTTTAACTAATTTTTCTAACTGACAAGCTTAACTTTTCTACTTTTGTTGATAATGTAGTTTTTAGTGAAAAATTTAAGTATTTATTTCAAAATTCAGTTACTCTGAAATTTTTTCGCTCTGTTGTGTTAAAGGGCGTGTAGAATAAACGTGATAAATTAAAATAAATTTTTGACCATTGCGGCAAATATAAATATTTTACTTTTATTTGACCGGGAAAATTGAAAAACTAGACAGGGAAATGACCGGGAATTAGGAATCGTCCGCCGAATAGCCACCCTGAATTTTCTTTAAAATAACTTAAATATATATAAAAATGAATTGTAATTGGAGCCTAAAAAATCCATTTGTAAGTTATAAGAGAAGATAATAACCTTTCTTGTTGAAAAATTATATTTTTAAGTTGAAAATTCCACATTTTTGTACAAAATTCATATTATTGGTTCAAAATTAACTTTTTTGTTAAAAAATTATATATTTTGGTTAGAAATTCAACTGTGCTGTAGATGACAAGTCTTATTGGCATCAAAATTTAAACAGTTTTGTTAAAGATTAATTTATTTTCTTGAAAATTCGTCTTTCTTGGCAGAAAATTAATCTTCTTGGTAGAAAATTATTTTTTTTGTTGAAAGTTCAACCATGTGTTTATAAGTTGAACTACTTTGTTAAAAAATAAATTTGTTTTATATTTACATCTTTGCTTGGGAATTTAACTCTTTTGTTAAAAATTTGTTTTTATTTGATTAAATTAGAGCCCGGAAAATCCATTTAGTTAGTTATAGAAGAAGACATTACATTTATTTTAATTTTTTTTTACTCCTAAAAATTCACGAAATAATAAACGTTTTCGGACTTTACTCGGCTTGTATTGTATGATATAGTGTGGATATAGAAATTTCCATCTATGCGGCAGATATCTCTACGTTTTATACAGGAAATCTTAGACGTAAAATACAATGTTATATTTCACATAAATATATATAATGTATTCATGTTTTTATTCTTTTATTTAGACCTTGAGTTATCTGCATTTACCATATTTGTTAATTCAAATATCTCTTTAATTAAGAATGATTTTCAGGTTTCATTCTTTTCTAGGCTTGTATATTTTCCATCTGATTTCTTATTGATTGGGAAGAATTGCTCATTAGTCATTTTTTGGGCTCCTCGTAAATATCTACTCCGATTTTTGGCTCGCCCTTAAGGTTGAAAGGCAACCCCTTTTTACTATGTAGATATTACTTTGTCAAAAAATAATCGTTTTGAAAATTGTACAGTGTGGATTGAGTCTCTGATTTTTGGGCTCCTCAAAAACTTTACACAGATTTTTTTGGCCCCAACCCTTAACGTTAAAAAAGAACCTCTTGATACCACGCAGATAAGACTTTGTCAAAAAATAATCTTTTTGAAAATATTACAGTGTCAATAGAGTCTCTGATTTTTGGGCTCTTCAAAAATTTCAACATCGATTTTTGGGCTCCATCCCTTAACGTTAAGAAACAACCTATTGATACCAGGCAGGTATGACTTTGTCAGAAAATAATCTTTTCCTTCCTTTCTTTTTTCTTTTTTCTTACATGAAATAATAAAATAATCGTTTGTTATACACGTGCACAATGAGCCATGTCATTTGTTATTAATCTCTGAAATTCTTGAAATCTTGTAAATCTTTGTGAAATCTTTAAAATCTTCTGAAATCTTTAGGAAGTTTTAAAATTTCTATGAAAGCTTTGTGAAATCTTTTGTAATCTTTTAAAATTTTTGTATAATTTTTGATATCTTTATGAAATATTTGAAATATTTGTGAATCTTTCTTTAATCTTGAAATTAAAGAAAGATTTCAAAAATAGTTTAAAGAAACACAAACATGAAAACATTTAAGAAACGTTGTTTGTGAAATCTTTTGTGTTCATTTGAAATCATTGAAATTTTTCAAAGTTGTTATAAATCTTCTAAATGTTTTAATGTCTTTGAAATCTGGTGTACTGTACCTTTATTAAAATCTTTTGAAATCCTTTTGGATTCTATAAATTGGTTCGAAATAATCAAAATATTTTAAATCTTTTATAATCTTCTAAAATAATTTAAAATCGTTAAAAATCTTTAAAATGTTTTAAAATATTTGATACCTGGTGTACTGTACCCTTTTTGCAATCATTGAAATTCTTGTATTCTTTTAAAATAATTAAAATATTTGAAGTCTTTGTGAAATATTTTGAAATATTTAGGAAAATTTTGAAATCAATTTAATTCTTTGAAATGTGACTATTTTTTAATAAAAAAATTTATTGACTGTTTTACACGGAGAATCTTTGGACCTGTTTCGTAAAAAGTACAAGGGGTGAATTTTGGGGGTTTTTGTATATTATTATGGGACTGAGAACATAATATTGAGTTTTTTAATGTGAGTTGTGTGACTATTATTACTTTAAAAATGTATTGGCTGTTTTACGCGGAGAATCTTGGGACCTGTTTCGTGAAAAGTACAAGAGGTGAATTTTATGAGTTTTTTAATATTATTATGGAACTGCGAATATAATCTGGAGTTTTTAAAATGTGATTTTTGTGACTATTATTTATTAGAAAATTTATTGTCTGTTTTACATCGAGTAACTTCTGAACTGTTTCCTGAGAAGTACTAGGGGTGAGTTTGGAGGCTGCTTAATATTATTATGGGTAAATGATTATTTGGTTAAAGCACACAGCACCACTATAGTGAAAATGTTTTTTTTTCAAAGTGACTTGAATTTTGTATTGAGCAGTATTGAAATAGATTTTTAAATCTTAAAAATAAAAAATTTTTATTTAAACAATTTTAAACTAAACTATTGAGGATTTAAATAAAACTCAAAGGTAGTAGTGCTAAAAACTAGTTCTCTGCAAATAAATGTTTTCTATAATTTTGAGAATTGACATGATATTATTCGTCATGTCTTATGAAATACAAAACATTTTTTTACGAAAAAGTTGAAAACTCACAAAAAATAATTATTTTAATAATAGTTTTTGTACTTTTATTTTTTCTCTCTCTTTTCACTATTTTTTTAATGGTTGCATGTTAGTCAATGATGGGTTTTTTAGCGGCAAATTTTTTACAACTCAACTGTTTTCAATTTTGAAAATAAGTACATAATCTTCAAATATAGTCATTTCTTGTTTGTTTGAAAAAGGTTTTTTTTTAATTGTTTTAACGATTTTGGCCATATAAAAATTCAATTTAAAAACTAGAAAGAGGTTATAGTTGTCGAGAATAATTTGTTAAAAAAACCATGAATATTTAAAAAACAACCATTTTTCAGAAACTCATATTTTACGTGTACAACAAACGATCATTTCATTATTTCATGTAAGAAAAGAGACTTGGAAAAACTTGATTTCATGACCTGGAAACATTAGAAAAGACGTTGACTTTTGTTTCTAAGAATCGCCGGACAATCTGCATTACAAAATAACACTAAATAATATTTCTTTCATTCAAAAAATACATATTATGAAAATAATTTCTTTAAACCAAACAATGTTAACGCTTCTTTAAACCCTTTCTATTTAAGGGTTAGAGCCCAAAAATCGGAGTAGGTATTCTTGAGGAGCCCAAAAATCAGAGCATCGGTCAACACTGCACAATTTGAAAAATTATCATTTTTTGACAAAGTTATATCTATGTGATAAAAAGGGGCTGATTTTTAACGTTAAGGGTTGAAGCCTAAAAATCGAGGCGCGTATTTTAAACAGCCCAAAGATTAAAGAGTCGGACAAAACTGTAAAATTCCCAGATTTATTATTTTTAAAAAAAGTCATATCTGTGTGGTACAAAGGGGTTTCCTTTTAACGTTAAGGCTTGGAGCCTAAAAATCAGGGTAGGTGTTTTCGAGGAGCCTAAAAATCATGAAGTCTATTAACACTTTATAATTCTTAAAACTATTATTTTTTGACAAAGTCATATCTATGTGGTGCAAAGGGGTTGCTTTTTAACATTAAGATTTGGAGCCCAAATATCGGGGTAAATATTTTCAAAGAGTCCAAAAATCATAAACTTAATCCACACCGTAAATTTTCAAAATGATATTTTTTTGACGAAGTCATATTTACATGGTACGTAAGGGCTGCTTTTTGAAGTTAAGGGCTGCAGCCCAAAAATCGGAGTGAGTATTTTGAGAAGCCGAAAGATCAGAGAATCTGTCAAATCTGCAAAATTTTAAAAATGATTGTTTTCTGACAAAGTCATATCTACGTGATACAAAGGGGCTGCTTTTCAAAGTTAAGGGTTGGAGCCTAAAAACATATCGTTAATCTAATTTTCTTTGTTGAAAAAATCCTAGTGTGAGTTTCTCATCTGATAATGCTATGTTGTATACATGTGTAAGTAAATTTTTTGAAATATTATGCGACTTCTTTAAAAGCTACATCCATGCAAATAATTTTTTACAATACTATCATGAAAACGGCGTGTTTTATGCTTATGGACTAGATGTAAAATGGCGTGTATCGAACGAACTGAATGAAGACGCACGCAATGACTCTTCTTTGGAGTGCTGTGACGTTACAAACACGAAAAGAGCTCTTTATTGGCATTCTTACATTTTAAAACAGTTGAAATGGCGATAGTTAGATTCTAGATAGATGAAGATGGAGATAGATCGATGTTTTCAGCAATAACTGCAGCCACCTTTGACGGAGCTTACTGCCTTTTCATGATCTTATTGTAAAAAGTAGCGTGCGTACCTTGGAGACGAGGGTCTTTTCGTGACTCATGCACTATTTTTGGACTCATTTCCGGTTCGGGCACCTTTGGTGCCCTTATCTACGGGTATGTGACGCTTAGGCGCCGCCGTTTAGACGCCACCGTTTAGGCGTCAGGACGTTTAGACGCTGGACGCTTAGGCGCGGGACGTTTAGGCGCCAGGTCCTTCAGGTGCTGGACGTTTAGGCGCCGAGCGCTTAAATCACGGTAAACCCTGACATATCAAAGGTTAAAAATTATTTAGTTGTATGCAACATGTCACGGTATGCATCGCGACTAGCCTTGATTATTGCTAATAATATTCTCTTAGAATTATAATAGAAAATTGCAGTTTTTTCGAACAGGTTTCCAGTTTTTGTTTAATTTTCAATCAGAGTCAGGTCAATAACTAACCAAAGGTAACAAAATTAATTGTTTAAGTAATTTATTATTGTTTTAATTAATATTCAATTTAAATAATGTTAGAAAGTTTTGGTTATTTTTCTGAAATTTTCAACTAGTAGTAGTAGTAGTAGCAGTAGCAGTAGCAGTAGCAGTAGCAGTGGCAGTGACAGTAGCAGTCGCAGTCGCAGTCGCAATGGCAATGTCAGTGGCAGTGGCAGTGGCAGTTTTTTATGGGAAGAAAGGGAACCATAAGACGTAGACATAGACATAGACATAGCATGAGATACCCGTACCAGCAATCGTCCACACAAAAGTGGTAGGCGATTCTGAGTATGGGTAGTGTCAGATTCCTACTGACTAAAACCCCTCTTTTTACCTGCCAACCTATGTTCCTGTAACCGCTTTTGCATTACTTCGGGAACATGAGTTATAGGCTAATAAGCCGTGCTTCAGGTTCCATCTTGTTTGCCAACCTGGACTTCTTTAATTTTTTCCCCTCTTGCAGTTTACTTTCACTCCAGAGGTACGCGTCATCCTCGGCAGAAGAGTTGAATGTCTCTTCTAGGGCTCGCCGGCCTTCGACCCTGTTGGAAAACCCTTTTTACCTGCAAAAATAATTTATACGATGTAAACTTCCATTACTAACATTCTCTAATAACCTGGCCTTCTTTTGTCCATCCTCGGCCAGGGTACGCGTCACCCTCGATAGAAGGGACGGTTGTCGCTTCTCAGGCTCGCCGGCCTACGACCCTGTTTCTCCGGCGATGCGCGTCATCTTTGCCTTAGGAAGCTTGAGTTTCCTCTTGCTTTTTAGTACGGAGAACTTTTTCGCAACATGCTGCGACAATGTTCTAGTTTCGTTCTGTGTCGAGCATCAGCCCCATCGGTCGCACCTAAAAAAAGTGTGTTTGACGTCATCGACGACTTCCCCTGTGGAGTAGATACACGTTGGTGAGTTATTTTTCTTTCTTTTGTGCGGGTATGCATAAAACATACTGTGCTAACTGAGAAACTAAGTAAGGTGGTAATTTACCTCCACGTGGCTTCGCTTGTACCGGGGTGTTATGTCCCGTATGAGTCGTCTGGTCCATGCTCCTTTTTTCTCCATTACCCAGCGTTAATTCCATTTAATGAGGGTGTGTTCTGTTTCCTACTGTTAAATCGCCTCAGCATTCCCTTTCACTGTTCTTCGCTCATACACCTTCTTCCGCTCAATGGCTAGAAGGTCTATGGGTGTTATTAATGCGATAACCAGAACTGCTTGATTTGAGGTCGTACAATATGCGCTGGTGACGCGTAAAGCTCCTCTTCTCAGAACTGCGGCCATCTTCTTGTGATATGTTCCGATGGATACTGCGTCCGCCCATATTTTGGCTCCGTAGAGCAGGATGAAGTGTATCACACTTACCATCGTTCGCCTTTTGCTGCTCTTTGGTCCAGCTATGTTTGGCATTAACCGAGAAAGCGCCCCTATTGTCTTGTCAGCTTTTTCTGCGGCAGACTTAATCTGCTCCCAGAAGTTCAGCTTCTTGTCGATTTTGAGGCCAAGATATCTCAACCATTTGGCTGCTTCAACCTCGACTCCGGATACTTCGACTTGGATCGGATCAGGGAAATTTCTTTTTCTCGTAAGCGTGACAAGCTCGGTTTTTTGACTGGCTATCTGTAGACCATGGTCTTCCATCCAGTGTACTACTTTGGTCGAAACCAAAGCAACCCTGTTTTTTAGCTGCTCTTCGCTTTTTGCCACTATAGTTGCGGCTAAATCGTCAGCAAATCCCTCCAACTTTGTGTGATCTAGTAAATCCATCGTAAGGAATTCGTCGTAGACCACATTCCATAAATCAAGACCTAAGGCTGATTTTTGCGCAAACCCAGCAGAAATCCTTTTTGCGTCTGACGCCCTCAGTGGTCAGGTAGTAAAGCTCCCTGTTGTCTAGGTAATCCTCCACTACCCTTCTGAGGTACCCTGGAATCTTGAAACGGTTTTAGGGCCTTCATGATGTCAGTCCATTTAATAGAGTTAATGCGTTTTTTACGTTAAACGTTAATAGAACGCACACGCTTTTTTGCCTACTGCTTCCTGTCCATGCGTTGTATGCCTTCTGGACAACCTCATTGATTGCTCCGATAGTGGACTTTTCTTTTCTGAAGCCATGCTGGTTTTTGGCAAAGCCTTCGGCTGCCTCCACTGCTGTTTGATGTCTGGGTCTTAGCAGCTTTTCGTAGACTTTACCTGCCGAGTCCAGCATGCATAGCGGACGATACGACGCTGGTGTTATGGGCGGGCCCTTAATCTTGTTAAAAAGAACAAGACGCTGTATCTTTTACTCAGAAGAGAAAATGCCCGCCTTCAGACAGGCATTGTACATGTCTACAAGAAGGTTAGGGTATCTCTTTGCTATTGCCGTTATAACCTTTAGATGGTATACCATCACGGCCAGGTGCTTTCTTGTTTTTCATTCCCTTAATCGCTCCGCGAAGCTCTTCGAGAGTAAAAAGTGGGGCCTCTTTAGCTATGTGTTCTCTGCTTTCTCTTTCTGGGTGTATTGGAAATAATGCCCTGACGATGTCTTCCATCGTTTGCTGATCCTGCGGTCCTACCAATGTTCATTTTCATATTCGGCCAGAGAATATTTGATAGCCCTTTCCCCAGGTGTCTTGGTTCACGGCATCGCACAAAGTTTTCCAGTAGCGAAGTTTGCTTTAACAAATAGCCTCCTTTAAATTCTTTTTCGCTGCTTTGTACTCGGTGTTTTCCGTTTGTTTCGCTGCTCTTTTTCTAGCCCTGAGGGATATCCGCCTTAGTTTTTGGCATTCCTTTCTTAGAC
>JAUELO010454789.1:0-12895 GCA_032357855.1 Amphibolips quercusostensackenii | reverse complement strand
CAACTTTTTAATTAATAGGCTTGATTTTTGTTTATGGAATCAACCAGAGATGTCTTTCCAATGACTTTTTATTATGATACTTTGCAAATTGAAAACAATTTTTCATTACTCAAGAATTTCTCTGAAAAAATTCACATTCTGGCGAATTCTGAATAAATAGGCTCGATTTTTGTTTGCGGAAAAAACTAGGGATGTCTTCCCAATGACTCTTTATCATGATACTTTGCACATTAAAAACAATTATTTATTACTAAAGAATTTCTATGAAAAAATTTACATTCTCGCATTTATCCAATAAAGAGGGTGAATTTTTTTTGCGGAATCAACTAGGTATGTTTTTCCTGTGACTATTTACAATAAGACTTTTAAAACTGATAACAATTATTCATTGTTTAAAAAATTTTTATGAAGAAATTTACAGTTTGTCGACTTTTCAATGAATAGACTAATTTTTTTTTACTAAATCAACTAGGAATGTCATTCCGACAACGCTTCACTATAATACTTTGCAAATTAAGAACAATTATTCATTACTAAAGAATTTTTATTAAAAAAATTCACATTCTGGCAACTATTCAATAAATAGGGTAAACTTTTTTGTTTGCGAAATTAACTAGGCATGTCTTTCCAATGACTCTTTACGATGACACTTTGGTAACTGTCAGCAATATATCATTATTTCAAGAATTTTTATAAAGAAATTCACAGTCTGGCGACTTTTCAATGAATAGGCTCAATACGGAATCAACCAGGGATGTCTTGCCGATGGCTCTTTACTATGATACTTTAAAATTTTTAACAATTATTTGTTATTCAAACAATTTTTATGAATACATTTACAGTTAAGCGGTTTTTTAATGTATAGGCTGAATTTTTCTTTTCCTAATCAACGAGATATCTTTTCGATGATTTTTTACTGTGATACTTTGCAAATTGACAACAATTATTTAATATTTAAACAATTTTGATAAATGAATTCACAATTTCGCTACTTTGAAATTAATAGGTTCAATTTTTTACGAAATCAACTGAAGATGTCTTTTCGATGGCTCTTCATTATCATACTCTCCGAATTGACAACAATTATTTATTAATGAATAAATTTTTATCAAGACTTGGTCATGGCTAGGATAAGGGTCCGATAGAAAATGGGTTAAGGATGGCTTATGTCCGCGAGTCACGTTTAAGCGACTCTGAACTTGCGAACATATTTGTACACTTTTAGCGGTTTCTGCTAAAGTGCGGCTGAAATGAATGACATTATGACAAATTCTAAATTTTCTAGAAACTTTTTTTGTGTGTCGGGTAAAAGTTGAGCGTTTTTCAAAGAACAAATTTACTTTTTCCTTAAATAATTTGATTCGAAATTTATGGTTGCGCTCTAAATTCATGCGGCACTTCCGAATGCGCAGTAGATTTATGTAGCATTGCTGATTGCGCACCAGAGCCATGTCGCACTTTGAGCTGCGCAGCAGAAGTATGTGGTGTATTGAATTGCGCACTAGAGTGATATAGCACTACTAGCTGCGCAGTTGACTTTTGTGGCATGTCTGGTTGGGTACTAAAGTTGCGTCGCACTTCCGGATGCTGGTTAGCCTTGTGTGACATTTGAGGTTGCGCAGTAGAGTTATGACGCACTTATAGCTGAGCAATAAACTTCTGTGGCATTAATGGTTGCCTACCAGAGTTGTGTCGCACTTTCGGATGCGCAGCAAAATTATGTGGCATTAGTAGTTGCCTAGTTGTATTATGTCGCACTTTTGTCTGCGCAGTAGAAGTAGACGGTATATCAAGTTGCGCATTAGAGTTATGTAACAAAACCGGGTGGGCAGTAGATTTGTTTGGCTCTTGTGGTTTAGTTCTACATTCATGTCGCACTTCCGGATGCTTACTGGACTTATGTGGCTCTTGTTATAGCGCCGTAGAAGTATGTGATATAAGGTCGTACACTAGAGTTATATAACACTTCTGGCTAAACAATAGACTTTTATGGCATGCGTGCGTGGGTACTAAAGTTACGTTGCACTTTCGGATGCGCATTAGCCTTATATAGAATTGCGGTTGCGCACTAGAGCTATGTCGCACTTCCAGCTGCGCAGTAAACTTCTGTTACATTAATAGTTGTGTACTAGAGTTCTGTCGCGCTTTTGGATGCGCAGTGGACTGACTTAGGGTTAATCAATGTTCAGTAAAATTGTATAATACTTCAGACTAAGCAGTAAAGTCACTTTGCACTTAGTTACTTCTACTGCGCAGCTGGAAGTGCTACATAATGCTGGTTGGCAACTACTTATGCTACATAAGTCTACTGCGCGTCCGAAAGTGCGCTACAACTCTGGTGCGTAACCATTACTGCAAAAGAAGTTTACTGCGCAGTTGAACGTGCGACATAGCTCTATTGCGCAACTACAAATTCTGCATAAGGCTAATGCGCATCCCGAAATGTTACATAACTTTAGTACCCAACCACACATGCCACAAGGAAATTCACAGTTCAGCGACTTTTTAATTAAAAGCGTAAAATTTTGTTTACGGAATCAACTAAATTTGTCTTTCCGATGACTCTTTGCTATGGTACTTCACAAATTGACAACAATTATTTATTATTTAAACCATTTTTATAAATAAATGCATAGTAAACATTGATTTATCTCACATTTTATACAAAATCTAATCATTTCAATGAGCTTAACATTGTTTATCCCAAAAAATGACTTTTCTTCATTAATTTGCTTGAACCAAAATTAAAATTTTTTAATGATTCTAACCAACTTAAAATTATCTTTATATAGTTGTAACATTGTTTTAAGATCTTCTTTGTCCAATCTCAATGTCCTAAAAGAAATGGATCATGGAAAAAGTTTTGAAAAAATAAAATTTTTTACCTTTTTGTTAAATAATAAATTTTTAGTCCATTGAAAAAAAAACGTATTCAAAAAAATCTTTTCAAAATTCAAAAAGCTTTAACGAAATCTTGTAAATTGGATGAAAAGGGCACGCTAAAAATTGATTTGGCCACGGGTAATTTTTTGCTTCACTGTGTGCCACCGCCGCACAGTAAGGTATAAAAGGTGTCTCTGGACAAATCAGTCTGCAATCCACAATTTTAATCCAATTTTATTGATTTTTTTTTATAAATCAAAGCTAATGAAATTCTCTGTAGATCGTCTGAGGCTAATTTTGAAAAAGTTTCTCTTCTTTTTCTTTGTTTTATAACAAAAATGGTAAATTTTTTTTTTAAATCACTAGCTTTCAAAAGTACTTGGAGTTAATCCAAAATACTTAGAATCAATAAATCAATAATTCAGAAAAGTTGTCTTATAACTTATAAATTGTTCAAAAACTGATTAAATTTGTTATAAACAAATAAGTGAGTGAAAATGGATTCATGTGATTAACAGTGATTCGTGAATTTTATATACAAATTTTATAAACAATTATCCATTGTTAACAATAATTGCTCAAACAAATTTTTATTATCTCAGGCATTTTTTTAAAAAACTGCGTTTTTTCAGGGTATTAGCAGACCGTTATTCACCAATGGCTCTGTGCTATTTGTCAATAAGAATTGATTATTGTTCGAACAAAATTAATTTAAAAATTCATTTTTCGGCTATTTCTATAGGAAAAAACTTAAGTTTTTCATCGTAATCAACGCTGTTAATAAATAAAAGTAATTATTATTTTAAGAATCTTATTAAACATTTTAAATAAAAAAAATAAATAGTTGACTTTATTTTATTAATGATACGATAATATTTAGGATATAAGAGATACTGTTTGCGAAAGAAAATGAAATATAATAGAGAGAATAAATCGAGCAATCACATTGCAACACTTGTACACAGGATGTGTTTCTTACTTCCATTTTTCTCCACTGAGACGTACACCATAACTATCTGTCTGGTATTCTTTCCTATTTTTTTTTCTCCTGATGAAGAATTTCCAAGATTGTAGAAACAATTTTTGATTGATAAAATTGGAAGAAGTGACTATTTTCTTGAAAAAAGTATACATTTTTCACTAAAAATTTAGGCGCTTACTTAAATTGTTACTTCTAGTGAAATATACGTTATGAATTAATTTTATTTTATTTACAGGGCATAAAAATCTTTTCATGATGACCTCTTTTGGAACCCTCTGCGACTAAAAGTTTACGAGAAATTAATTTGTTAATTAGGAGTAGCGTGCTGTAGAAAAAGCTTACGCTTTAGTGAAGTAGCATTGTTGTGAAAAATACTCTAATAAAATTGCTTTTGTTAAATATTAAAATTTTGAGTTTAAAAATATTCGAACAAAAAGTTTCTGGAATTCGATATTCAAAAATGGTCAAGTGGATGGGGTCAGATTTTTTATAATGTTTGCTAAAATCGTTGGTTTCGGTTAAGAGATACGTAAAAAGTTTATAAAATTTTATTTAAGGAGCATAAGATTTTTTTTGAAAATGCGGCTTAAAAAATCCTTTGCGACTATTAGTTTACAAAAAATTAATTTGTCAATTAAGAGTAGCGTTTTTAAGGAGAAGTGTACGCTCTAATAATTTTGCATTTTTATAAAAAATACTTTGATTAGATTTTTCATGTTGAATTTACAAAGTGTGTAGTTGAAAATATTTAGAAACATTTTTTCCGGAATTCAAAATCCAAAAATGTCCGAGTGGAGGTCAGATTTTCTAAATAAAATTTTTTGCAACAACAATTTTGTAAAAAATTTACTTTTATAATTACGTAAGAAATATTTTTTCTTCAGCCGAATATTATCTTATCTGCGACGTCTTTTGGTCTACCCATGGCATTAATAAATTAAAAAATTGTTAATAACTTTCTAAATTTTTATCAATTTTCAATCTATGACAATTTTTTTTACGAAATACCATTCTAATAATAAATCACAACGAATTTAGTACAAAATAACTTTTTCGTACAAAAAACTGCCACACGGGATTATTTGTTTAAATAAATTGTTTATAACAATGATATAAAATGTTGGACGCAAAAAAGGTATTATTCAATACTTATATAAGTAAAACATTATTTCCAAATGAAAAAAAATCCAGAATAATTTGGTACAAAAATAAATTATTGTTGAAACGAAAAAAACTAGTTGTTGAAATTCGGAATGATAATAAAACGTTTTTTTTTAAATTTCTGGGAAAATTTTAAATGACTTTATTTTGAAAAATTAATTTTAACAAACTATTAAAAAAGATTTCAAAAGACAACCAAAATTCTCAAATAATAATTTGGAACATTTTAAGTGATTTTTGTTATTTTCCCAGGATTTAGTAAAAGTTTTAGAAAAAATTAGAAGCATTAAAAGAAATACTCAGATCTTTTGGAAGAGTTTTAAAAATAACAGAAAAATTTCAAACATTTTAAATAAATTAAAACAAAATGTACATTTTTTAACATTTTGAAATAAAATTTTGAATCTGTTTCAGAATTTTGAAAGGGTTTCAAAAAAATAAAACGTTTTTCGCAAAATTTCTAAAAAAATTCTAAATGACTTTATATTTTGAAGAATTACTTTTAACAGATTATTAAAAAATATTTCAAAAGATATCCAAAATACTTAAAAATTAATAATTTTGAATATTTTAAGTTATTTTTGTTAATTTAACTGGAATATGATAAAAGTTTGAGAAAAAAATTAGAATTATCACAAAAAATACTTAGAACTTTTGAAAAATGTCAAAAATAATTGAAAATTTAGAAACATTTAAAATGATTAAAAACAAAATGTAGAGTTTTTAAAATTTTGAAATAAAACTTTAGAATAAATTTTTTAATCTGTTTCAACATTTTAAGCGGTTTCAAGATATGACAACATTTTTCTTAAAATTCATAGGAAAATTTGAAATGACTTTTCATTTTAAAAGATGAATTTAAATAAATTATTAAAAAAGATTTCAAAAGACATCCAAAATAGGCAAAACATAATTTGGAACATTTTAAGTAAATTTTTAATTTTCCTAGAATGTGATGAAAGGATGTGATGAAAGTTTTTTAAAAAATTAGAATCGTTATAAAAATACTTAAAACTTTTGAAATAATTTTAAAAATAATAAAAAATTTGAAAACATTTTAAATACCTTGAAACAAAATGTAGATTTTAATATGTTTTAATTCAATTCTGAATTTTTTTTTAGAATTTAGGAGGTTTTAAGATAATACAAAATTTTCCCTAAAATTCCTGGGTAAATTCAAAATGATTTTTTATTTTTAAAAATTACTTATAACAGATTATGAAAAAAAATTTGCAAAAATGTTCAAAATTGTCAAAAAATATGGTTTGGAACATTTTAAGTTCTTTTTGGTTATTCACTAGCATTCAATATAAGTTTTTGGAGAAAAATTAGAATCATTCAGAAAAATAATAAGAACTTTTAAAAGAATTTCAAAAATACATAAAAATTTTAAAACATTTCAAATGATTCAAAACAAAATGCATATTTTTGAAAATTTTAAACAATATTTTGAACCTGTTTCAAGATATTGAGAGGTTTCAAAATAATACAAACTTTTTCTTAAGATTCCGAGACAAATTTTTTATGACTTTTTATTTTTAAAAATTAATTTTAACAGATTATTTAAAAAGTTTTAACAGGTATACAAAATGTTAAAAAAAATAATTTTAAACATTTTAAGTCGTTTTTTGTTATTTTTCCAGGATTTGATAACAGTTAAAACTAAAATCAAATTAAATAAAGCTCAGGCTTCCCCTAAAACATGCTCCTCTTGATTAACAAATTAATTTGTCGTAAAGTGTTTGCCGCAGAAGGTTTTGGTAGGAATCATTTTGAAGGTATTTTTATACCCTACAAATAAAGTCTCTTCAACTTTTTTCGTACTTTTTATGTGAAAGCCACAGCCCAAGAAATCGTGTTGAAAAATCGATTTTAAATTCCCTATAGCAAAATTAATTTTACAAATATATTATGTACCGTAAATCCTTCCTTATTTCTAAAATCATGATTCACTGACAATATTTTTTCTTTCCAAAATCTGGCTTAAAAATTTTTCTCCTGTCTGGTAGAAATTAAAATTAATACAATTTATGTTTTTGTTGCAGCTGACATTTACGATGAGGTGGAAGAAGTGCTCAAAAAGCTACAGTTAAAGAGCAAATGTCTCGGTGGTGGCAGAATTAATCACGATGCGGAGAATAAAACTATAAAAGTTTATGGATACTCACAGGTAATTTTTACATTTTTAGAGTTTTGCAGACCGGTGCAGAAACCATTATATATATTTTTTAAAGTCCGTCCGTCCATCCGTACGCCTATTGTGTTTCTATCCAAGGAGGGGAAGTGAGAGGAAATGAAGGCTTAGAAAGTAGTGATGGTAAGGGGAAATGAGAGAACGGGATGTAGGTCAAGTAGGAAAAATAAGAAGAAATTGAGGAGAAGAAACAAAAAAAAAGAGGGTTGGCGAAGTGAAAGAAGTGACGAGATATGATGGGAGAGGACGTGAGAGTAAATGATGGGTGGGAAGGTAGTGATATTAAAGGAAAATAAGGAAAAATTAGGAAATGATGAGTACGTAAAGTAAAGGTAATTAGGGGAATTGTGGTAGAAAAACATAAATAAATAAGCGGAGGGAAAGTAGGAGAAGCAAGAGTGAATAACGGTAGGGGAATTAGTAAAGGGTAAGTAGGGGTAATTAGTGGTAATTAGAGAGAGGTAGTAAGTGAGAAAGGGTAGTAATAGTGACAGGAAATCAGAGATGGGGAAGTAGGTGAAGTAAGGGAAATCAAAGTAAATAAGGGAGGAGAAACGAAGAGAAGAAAGTAAAGTGAAGTAAAGAAAAGTGAGGGGAAACAAGGTGTGGCGAAGTAAAAGGGATTCAGGGTAGAGAATTAGAGAACGGAATGAAAAAAAGATCAGCGAAAATTAGAGAGGGGATGTAAGGGGAAATGTGGGTGGGAAAGTATTGAAGAAGAAGTCGAGAGAATCAGAGGAAGTTAGTGAAAAGGGAAATAGGTGACGTGAGAGAAATTTGGGGAAACTGGGGATGGAAAGTGAAGGGACATATATGTAGTGGAAGTAGAGGCAAGTGAGGAGGAATAAGGAGAAGGCAAGGGAGGGTATATGGGGGGTGGGGAAGCTAGGGACAGAAATTAGGGCGATTCAGAGGAAGTGAGGGAGTAAAAATCGGGAAATTTGAAGTATGTAAAGTAAGGGAATTTAAGGGAAATTGGGAAGGAAAAGCGAAGCAAAATACGTTGATTAGAAATGAGGGGAAGTGAGGGGAAACGAGATGTCGAGAGGTAAGAGGAAATAAGGGTAGGGGAATGAGAGAGAAGAAAGTAGAGAATATCAGCGAATGTTTAAGAGGGGAAGTGATGGTGATTAAGGGTTGAGAAGTAGTGGAGAGGAAGTAGGTAGATTTAGAGAAAATTAAGAGTGGGAAATTATAGGAAGGAAAATAGGTAAAGTAAGGGGAATTAGGGGAAATTAGGAACACAAACGAAGGGAAATAAGCGAAGAGAAAGTGAGAGAAAATGGAGGTAAGTAAGTAAGGTAGAGGACTTAGGGAGAATTTGAAGAAGTTAAGGAGCCTAAATAAGGGAAGGAAAAAGTAGGTGAAGTAAGGGAAATTATGAAAAATTAAGGATGAGAAACGAACAGAAATAAGTGCAGGTGATGTAAGGGGAAGTGAGAAAAAAAGAATAGAGGAAAAGTGATGAGAAATAAGAGTTCGAGAATTATGGAAGGCGAATTAGGGTCAATCAGCAAAAATTAGTGTAAAAAGTGAGGGGAAATGGGGGTTGGTGAGTTAAAAAGAGGAAGTAGGAAGAATAAGAGGAAGTCAGGGAAAAGAAATAAGGAGAGAAGAAGTGGGTGAAGTAGGAGGATGAGAGAAAATTAAGGAAGGGTAGTAAAGGCAGTATAGTAAGGGTAACTGGGAGAAGTAAGGGATGATAATGTGAAGGAAAGTAGGAAAAATTAGGAAAGGTCAGTAGAAAAAGTGAAGTATAAGCTGGGGAATCTATAAGAGGTAAAAGTAGAGAAGGAAAAAAAAAGGATGGCGGGGTGAAGTTTAAAGTGAGAAGAGTGTGAATTGTGGTATATAGGGATTATATATAGATATCAGTAAAAATAATGGTGAAAAAGTAAGGGAGAATGGGAGTTTGTGAAGTAGGGTAAAGGAAGAGGAGAGAACCAGAGGCAAATAGGGAGGGGAAATTAGGGGAGGGGAAGTAGGTGGTACACTGAAAATTAGGAGATATTAGATAGGAGAAACGAAGAAAAATAAGTAGATTAAAAGTAAGTGGAAGTAAGGGAAAATGAAGAAAGGGCAAGTGATTAGAAATGAGGGGAATGGGACAAGAGACCTCTTTCCCTCACTTCCCACAATTTCTGAGATTTAAGGAAGGAGGTTCAAGGGGAAATTAGCAAAAATTAGTGAGGGAAGTGAGGGAAAATGGTGCTTGAATAAAGTTGGGGAGAGAGAATAGGAAGAGCAGAGGAAGTTAGGGAAAAGAAATTGGAGGAAGTGACGTAGGTAAAGTAAGAAGATTAGGGAATATAAGGAGGGGTGGTAGATGTAGCATGCTGAAGGGACTGAAAAAAGTAAAGAATATTGAGGTAAGGGAAAGTAAGGCAAATTAGAAAGGGACAGTAAAAGAAGTGAAGTATAAGCTGAGAAAGCTATGAGAGGCGGAAGTAGAGGAGGAAGAAGTTGTGGATGGCGGGGTGAAGTGTGGAGTGAGGAGAGTGGAAGTTGTGGAATATAAAAATCATATATAGAGATCAGCAGAAATAAGGGTGGCAAAGTGAGGAAAAACGTAGGGTGGGAAAGTAGGGGAAAGAAAGTAGTGAGAATCAGAGGGAAATAGGGAGAATAAACTAGGGAAGGGAAAGAAGGTGACGTACGAAAAATTAGAAAAAATTGGGTGGGAGAAGCGAAGAGGAATAAGTGAAATGAAAGCGAGAAAAAGTAAGGAGAAATGATGAGAAAGGAGTGATAAGAAATGAGAGCTGGAGAATAATGGAGACGAGATTAGGGGTAATTAGCAAAAATTAGGAAGAAAGGTAAGAAAAAATGGTGCTGGGGAAGTTAAGCAGAGGAAGTAGGGAGAATCAGAGGAAGTTAGGAAAGGGAAATGAGGGAAAAAGAAGTAGGTAAAACAGAGGGATTAGGGAAAATTGTGTAGGCGAAGTGCAGACAGTGTAGTGAGAAAAACAAGAAGAAGTAATTGATAATAAAGCAAGAGTAAGTAGAGGAAGCTAGGGAGGGAAAGTAAAAGGAGTAGAGTGTAAGCTAGGGAAGCTAGAAAAGGTGCAAGTAAAAGAGGAAGAACTTGTGGATAGTAGTGTTAAAGGTGGAGTGAGAAAAGTGAAAGTTGTGGAATATAGGATCATACATAGAGAGCAGCAAAAATTAGGAAGGGAAAGTAAGGGGAAATTAAGAATGGGGAAGTAGGGAAGAGGAGCTGCAGACAATTAGAGGAAGGTAGGGAAGAAAAATTATAGGCGGGGAGGTAGGTAAAGTAAGGGAAATTAGGGAAAACTGGAAAAAGAACGAAGGTTAATAAGTGGAATAGAAATGAGAGGATATAAGGAGAGAGCAAGTGATAGGAAATAAGGAGAGGAAAATCATGAAAGCGGGATGAGAAGAAATTAATAAAAATTAGGGTAGGAAAGTGAGGCGAAACGGGAGGGGAAGTAGGTTAAATAGGGGAATGTGGAAAAATCGGAGAGGAGTAATACAGGCAGTGTATTAATGGGAACTGGGGGAAGTAAGGGATAATAAGATGAGGGTAAGTAGGGGATTTTAGGGAGGGGAAGTAGGAGAAGTGAAGTGTAAGTGAGCGCCTACTTTGACTAATTTTTTTCTTATTCTTCTAATTATTTGTTTTCTTTTACATTTTTAATATAAACATTTTTTTGTTATTAATTTCCAAAGCCTTTCCGAATAATTCCTGTATTTCTGGGAACAGGTATTGACTTTTTAATATATTAGACATTTTGTCAAAATAAGCATATATGGATTCTTTTTTTTCATGCCCCAGTTTTTAATCACAGCCTTGATGAACCGGTGCTGGAAATTAGTTTATGAGAGCTTCACTCCTAACCATGCAAGCTTGATCTTTAGAAAGCCACGTTCATAATCAATTAAAATTAATTGGGACATGCTACTATATCAAAATGATGTGTCGAGATAGTGATGTTATAAAAAAGTAAATCTAGTCGACAAAAAGGAATATTAACATTAATTATCGCCCTTTGAATTAAAAAATCTTGATTATCAGAAAATTTAGTCTAGAATTGAATTTTACTGAAAAGAAAGAAGCTTCTTTCATCTTTGGAACACGAAAGTAAAGTAGCTAATCTATCATTTTTTTTAAGAAAAAGTTTTATTTAATGAAACAATTTTAGAAAAAAAAGTAAACATTTTGAAATTTTACCTCGAAAGATTATTCTGAGTATTTACATTAGATCCCCAGTAATGATTAATCTTTAGGGTCGCATTTACGACTACACAAATAAGAAAATTTTATTGTCTACCCTTGCTTGTACTAATTCTGAAATTGGGAATATAATTTATGTTAATTACCTAAACCAAAAAAAAAACCTTGGGAAATTAATTTAGTTAAAAAGTTGAGAATATCACAGTCAAATAAACAAAAAAAATGGATGGAGTTCCGAATAGCGTAAACCGCTGATTCTTTTGAGGCTCCGTATGCTTATGTATTTTGATGCGATGATTACGAAAATGATAGTGAAAATAGAAATGGGAAAGATCAATACGCAAAATTTCAAAAAATATTTTAAATACGAATTGTACATCTTGTTGAGAGACACATTTTTTATTTTAAAAATTTTTTTCTACGAGTGATAGTTTTCGAGAAAATTAGTAATATATCTCATAAAATGTAACAAATTTTAATGCAAAAAGCAACTGGCCTTTCTTCACCGTCCGCGCTCATAGTACTTAAGGGCGTGTATTCCTTGCGTAAATTTATTATTTACTTGATTTTCTTTCTTCTCAGTATTGTTTCATCATTCGGAATTTAAGTTTATTTTCCTGTTATATTTTATTTTACAGATTTCTTCTTCTGAATCTCAATCACAATGTGTGAGACTTACAGTATGTTCAAGTTATGCACAATTCTTTGAAAAAAGGAAACAACACTCGAAAGGTTGCGAAAAGTCGAACTGATTCCTAGGAAAAGATTTTGCCAAAGACATAAAAAAAAGATGACCCTTTATGAGACTAAGAATGTTTGTGAAATATTTCGCTGTTTTAAAAAAGGCAAGTACCATCACAATTCTACTGTTGCTGAAAACACGTTGTTTGAGAGATATCATACTTCTGCAGCCACATGTGTTCTCATAACCTTTTGTTTCGCTGCAAATTTTAATTTCGACCAAACAATCTGGGAAAGCAGCACTGTTTAAAATCAATCAGTTTCCTGAAAAACAGTTGCAGACTGCTTCTCTTTCTGCAGAAAGGTCTGCATGCTTGCTCTCAAAACTCATTTTGAAGACAAAGGTCAGATTGGCGGTGTCGGGGAGGTAGTCGAAATTGACGAATGCAAAATCGGCCGTCGAAAATGTGAGCGAGGACGGATAGTTGAAGGGTCGTGGATTCTCGGAATGATTTACAGAGGGCATATCTCCCCATACTGGTTAAAAATCTGTCCCGATAATAAAAGAGATGAGGCTACATTAATTGCATTGATTAAAAAGCATGTAGCGGAAGGGACAGAAATTTACACCGATTTTTGAAAGGGATATATTAACTTAGAACAACATGGATTCGTCCACAATACAGTTGATCATTTCGAGTATTTTGTAGACCCCAACACCAGAGCGCATACTCAAAATATCGAGTCGTCTTGGCGGTGGATGCGACAATTCCTATCACGAAGGGGAGTCCACACGAGC
>JAUELO010454765.1:0-12898 GCA_032357855.1 Amphibolips quercusostensackenii | reverse complement strand
GCCATCACGACCAAGGGCGCGAGTCACCATGACCAGGGGCACTTATTAAAAAATTGTAGTGATTAATTATTTATCTCTCCTTGTATGCATCTGTTTATATGTCATAACCTCCACCTGCCAAACGAGATTAACCACAACAACAACACTATGGAAGCCAAGGGTGAGTCATTACATTAGAGATATTGACGAGAGTCACTAACGCACCTCTGGACCAAGTACCCATCAGTAATCATAGTCCAATCCTTCTACGCCTCCATGGTTACTGACTTCGTCTAAAATGGCAGGCCACTGACACCGTGCTCATTAGCACCGGACATCGCCGCCGTCTTCTACTGGTCTCTAAGCGCAATGACACTGAGGCATGACGACACGCACCCACGACGTCTGAATCTACTCTACGACAACCAGGGCTGGGACTCCGCCATGTTCAAGAAATACCAGAGTCCAAGTCATGGCGGATCTCAAACACTCGGACGCTACTAATCCATGCCGTCGATAGCCACTTCAAGACAACCAGGGCCGAGGTCTGTCTAGTTGAACGAACCCATATAATGGCGGGCTTCAAACGCTCGGATGGTCAGCACCGCACGATACCGCCATCTTTTATGAGCTACTGAGCGCCATGCACGACACTAGCCACACATAACGTAGCCCTGTTAAATACTTATGGGCCCAGTTTAACGCCATCTTGACAAACCTGACGTCAAGTTGTAACCTATGATCGGACGCCTGGAGAGTGTGACTTTATTGGATATAGAGTTATTGGTCGGGTTCCGCGTGCTATAGTTGCATTATTGTCGATTCAATATGCCGTTTTTAGCATTTTCTTTCGGGTTTTTTCCCGCTAGGACTTGAGTTGGAAAATTTGCAAAATTCTTGTGAAACTTTCGCTTGTAAAAGTTTCACAAAGTTGTACAACCTACTAGTTATTTGAGCATTTTTGTCTCGAGTTCGTCTGTGCTTACCTATTTGTTACAGAAAACAAGTTTAGTTTAGTTAGTAACTAGTTAGTTCGGGAAAATTACGGTAGAATGCGCTGTGAGCTTATGCTTTGCAACGGCGAGCTTGTTCTTAGCTCTAGATTAATTGTTATAAATAATAAGGCATAATGAATCAAATCGATTTTAGCTGCTTGTGATAACGAGTCTTTTAAATCAGATATGCATTACTGACGGTCTGAATAGTCCCATGGTCTTTTCAAATCGACCCTTTCTAAGATAAAATATTTAAATGTTTTATTTGTCAATCGGTAATTAACTTGCGATTTAGTCGCATGAGTTGGTTTGAACGACCGTTATCAGGAGTAGAGGATGCTATCGAGCTGCGGACTTTAAACGCCATAGAACTTTTCTCTTATATCTAAATCTTCTCGACAAAGTTCAACTCGGTAAGTTACGAAACATTACAGGTCACATGAAGCTTTGTTCGTGAAAGCTTCATGACACCTTAAAGGGTTGACTAACGCCGGAAAATCATATCTATTGTGCCTTGATTGTCCATTTAAATTAATCTTTAGGTGTAGTTGCGGTTGTTACTTTATAGATTTTTTGATAGCTGCGCAGTGACCGTGCGTTGTGCGTAAGCACCCCTGGGGTTGACGGTCTTGGCGCGTGGTAGAACACACGTCCACTTTCGTTCTTAGTCTGTTGGGCGCAGCAAGTGCCACGTTTTCCTCGACAGGTTTTGATTGTATTGTGATCGTAGAGAGGAATTGAATCAGGATCGTAGAATCAAATTCAAATAAAATCAAATAGATCTGTGTATTGGACTGAGAAAATTTTGATCGTTAGATCATTTGATTGGATGCTATCCTATTAATTAATCGACCGTTTAAAATCACTGAACTCAGGAATGTCTAAGGTGAATTTTTTCCATTTCAGCAAGCGACGCAATGGTGGGGTTAGATGATAGTTTTGGCTTGTTTTTTTTGCTTAAATCATTTTAGCGAAGTCAAGTCCGTGCGTGGGGATAAATTTTCTTAATTTTATTAGGTACTCGCGCTAATTCTTGCTAACGACCACGCGGTCGCGATAAGCTCTCGTCGAGGTTCTCGTACATTACCGGGGTTGTCATCGGTATTAAATCTTTTCTGTAATTCCCGTTCTGATTCTCTGAATTAAAAATAAAAATACAGATGTTCATTCGATTTTCTATATAAAAGATGGCCGTTGTGATTTTAAAGAACCACCCTTGTGATTCCTTGCTTCCTTACCTCTCTTTTTTTAGGTTTCAGCTAGATTAAAACTTTTGTTTGATATGCTTTTTCATACCGAAGTAACATTGACGGATCTAAATTAACATTCTTTATGTCTTGACTAACTTTTGGGCCTGGCTGTCGCCCACATGTGATCTAGCGATATACGTATGCTCGATATACGTATATCTTTCGATTGAGGACTCGCCCTTATCGAAGTTGTAATAAACCATTATCGCAACTCTTAGAATTGTTTTGAAAAGATTGGGAAAAGATAGCGTTACATTGAGCAAAGAGAAATGCATTTTCAGAGCAAGAGAGATAACTTTCTTAGGAGATAGAATTTTCTGAAGGGGTATAGAGATTTTACTAGAAAGATCATCGCCTATAGTGAATTTTCCTGATCTGAAAGATATTTCTTCTTTACAACAGTTTCTTGGGGCTCTCAATTATGCGTCAAAATTTATACCAAACTAATCTCAAATCTTAGAGTCGTTAACGTCCTTACTTAAAAATGTCGTGCCTTTCGTTTTGCTACGATAACAAAGAAAAGTCTTTTATAAAGCAAAATCTGTACTATCAAAGGCAGCGATATTAGCTTACTTTGATTGCAGGAAAAACGTGATTGTCCAAGCCGATGTTTCGAGTAATGGGTTAGGCGATTTCCTGACACAGAAAGATAAGGACAGATCTTGAGGAACCGTAAGCTTTTGATTCAAATTTTTCAAACTAATCATTTAAATGAAATAACACTCCGTTTACAGAGAATTCGAATGCGTCTGATGCGTTATAATTACAGTGTAACGTACGTTTTGGGAAAGAAATTAGTCTTGGCTGATGCCCTTTCGAAGAATCCCCTTGTGGTTGAAGAGAACGATCGTGATTTACAAGCCGGAACGTTAGCCTATGTAAATTTCGTTTAAAAATGAAGAAATATTGCTCAAGTCAATGGCCTACACAGGATAATCTGTCCAAAGGCCTATCTCTTTATTACCAATTGAAAAATAGTTTTTCGTTGGAGAAGGATTTTTGCTGTATAATCTAAGGTCAATTATTCCTCCCTCTTTGCAACTAAAGATAATAACAAAAATTCATGAAGGACACCTTGCTATCAATAAATGTAGAAGTAGAGGAAAACAGTCCGTATGGTGAATTGGACTCAGTTTACAACTTGAAAACCTGGTTGAAAACTGTGCAAAGTGCATAAAGGAACGAAAAAATGCCAAAGAGCCATTTGTGAAAATGAGATTTCTTGACAGACCTTGGCAGAAAATAGGTATCGATTTATTTAAATAAACAAAATGGTATATTATTGTTACTGATTACCACTTGTGATTTTTTGAAATTTCTAAACTAAATTCTATGACAGAGATTGACATAATTAAAGAATGTAAAGAGCTTTTTGGTAGATACGGCATGTCAGATGTAGTTAGGAGTGATAATGGCACTAAATTTGCAAACAAGTTAAATCAATTTTCTTTAGAATACGATTTTAAACCTGTGACGAGCTCTTCTATGTATTCTCAAACAGCGGCTTGTATAAACAGCTGTAAAGACAGCAAAAAATATAATTAAAAAATATACTAATTTAAACCTAGTTCTATTAGCATCAAGGACAACCCCACTCAAAAACGGCTACTCACCTGCGGAACTAATGTTCTCTTGGAAAATTCCTTCACGTGTTCCGACACTTGCAAGTGGCCTTGGAACTTTTAAGGCGCACAGAGATATTTTTAAAAGAGAAAAAGAAAAAAAGGATAGGCAAGAACGCGATTACAATAGGAGACATGAACAAAGAAAATTTCCTTGTTACAAATGAGTGATAGAGTTTGGATATTTGATATGCGAATTTATGGTAAAGTAGTAAACCTCGACAAAAATCCAAACTTCTTTCTTGTGAGAACCGAAAAAGGTAACACCCTTAGGCGAAACAAATGGCATTTAATTCTAGCGCCTTACAGACAAAAATTAATTCCTATTATTAATACTCCAGCGAATCCCGTATCAGTAGCAAACATCGAGAATATTGTTAATACCGAAAGAAACCATTTGGATAACGAAAACCTTGCACAACAAACAATAAACAAAGACAATGCAAATTCTAACAAAGATGTTACGCAATGCGACGATATACAACATAAAAGCGATGAATGCGATCCATTACCTGAGAAACAAATCCTACAGGTACCATATATAAACAAACAACGAGATATTGTAGAGAATCCGGGAACGCCTCGTAGATCAATCTGCATAAGAAATCGCTTGATATACATTGAGATTATATTTGTAATACTTGTTTAAAAAACTTTTATATTGATAATGCAATACACGCTTTAATAAAAAATAAGGAATGTGTGTGGACGTGCCTTCAGACAAGTACCTCCGTGTTCCTATTCCTGAATAGATTTCTTGTTTTGAAAAATTAGACTAAAATGCAAGACGCCACCCAACCAAGCTGGCACCGCTAAAATTACAGAATTGACGGTCTGTGAAACCTACGGATGACCAAAACGAGTAGATCTACTACAGCAACCACAAACCATCTTCACTGGGAATCTCCATTGAGAAAAAAGAATAGGAAAAATTTCAAATGAAAAGGAGTGTTCCCTCACGACCCTTCAAGCCCTCGTAGGGCTAGTCGACTACGCGATACCAGACCTTTTGTTTTAAAACGTTCATTGATTTATTCACAATATTTAGCTAAAGTTGTGGGTCTTTTATTTCAAATAGTGAATTTAAATTAGAAAATAGTCACTGGCCAGAGGGTTGCCTTCGCCACGGACTATTCGCGTACGCGTGTATTTTATTGTAGCAAACTATAATTAAATTAGATAACGCGGTGCAACACACACTCAAAATACGTGAACATAAGTATAAACTCAAAAAATTAGGCACAATGCTGCACACACACACACACACAAACACACGAATAAGAAGAAACCATGACAGAGAAAATTAAGGAAAACGCATCGTCAGAGGTGGCAGATACCCCCCTTGTAGCTACTAATGCAGATGTAATTAGCCTGCTACAAAAATTACCGAATCAGATATCAAGTTTGAAACTCGCAATAATTACTTGTTAGGAAGAAATTCGGTCGGAAGTAAAAAATTTAGATTTAGTTACTCAAGATAAAAGCAAAAGACAAAACGATAAAGAATCTCCAAAAGGTAACAGTAACGCGTTGTTTTCAGAATCAGATCAGATATTGAAGGAAGAACTAATTAATCCTAGGTTTCAACAAAGGTTAGTGAACAAAAGATTTACAACCCCAAATAAAGCCACCCAGACAAAAGACAGGCCTTCAAAAGGGTCGAATGAAAGAATATTAACCACAAACGAAACTATCCCTACAAGAGAAGTGGTCACATTAATTAATAATTTAAGTGGACAAGTCGATATGACAGTTAAAACCTGTATCACTCTTGTAAAAAGACTAAAATCGAAGTGCTTAAATCCAGGAGCTTTTTTATACTGGATTGTTGCAAAAAAAATCTAAGGAGAAGCGGAAAAATCTATTCGTTTCTTATCAATCGAAGATTATGATGATCTTTATAAAGCTCTTAGAACTAACTTTAGAACTACTGGATCACTAGAACTAGACAAACAATGTCGCCAAGTGTAAGTTATAAGGGAAAGAACATGTCTTTGTATTTATACCAGAAAATGTATCCATACCTGAAAAAAGCATCATCGCAACACATAAAATCATAGTGAAAGACGAAGCGAACATTGATATACGTCAACCGAGAAATCGAGAATGCTACAGAGAAGAAATATTAAATCAGGTAAATTATATTTTTAATAAAAAAAAAATGAAAGCATTGGTCTCACCATTTAATTAACTACTTTGGGTTGTCCAGAGAAAAAAGTACGCGTCAAGACAACCTAAATATAGGCTTGCAATTGATTATGGGAAGATGAACAATAAAATAGATCAAGATGCCTATCCACTTCCTGTTATCGACAACAGCCGCATTTTTTTGGGCTTAAAAACGCTCTCATATTATTTTAAAGAATTATGGACATAGCATTAAGAACGGCCTGATGAAAAATTAAGTGAAGAAGAGAAAAAAATGTGTTGAGGGAGGCTCACGGAAACGTGGTCACTGGTCACTTTGGCGAAAATAAAACTATTAAGAGGCTACGCCAACGAACATCGGTGGAAAATATGGAGTAAGACGCAGTCGACTTTGTTTGAATATGTAAAGCATTTCAAACATGAAAAACTGACATAAATTCGTCCCAAGGTTGAAGCAGTCATTCCGAAAATACCGACGCAGCCAAATGAGAATCGTAATAAACATAGTAACATACTAACTAATCTGGTAGATCATTACATTTACATCTTTTTTTCTCCAAAGCATATCTTAAGTGGCCAAGGCACTAACTTTGTATCGGAATTAGTTTAAAAATTGTTAACTTTTTCAGAATTAGGCACATTAAAGCAACGGCTTTCCAAACACAAAATAAAGGAGCACTTGAGAGAACTCATGAAACAATAAAAGATTTGTTAAAGACATTTTTGTCCGATAACGAGGCAGAATGGGACCAAAACTTGAAGCTTATATGCTTGGCATTTGATACAGCAGGTTACGAAAGCACAGGATTAACGCCATTTAAAATAACCTTTGGAATAAAAGCAATTTACCTTCAGCCTTAGCAGCAACGGCATCATTCACCGATCAAGAATTGTTAGACATTTGTCGGAAAAGTCATGAGGAGTATTTGGAAAAGGAAAGGACTGCTATTCAAAAAACACAGGAACGAATGATAAGACAGCAAGATAAAAAGATACTCATCAGTAATTCTCTGTTCGAATGAGGAGGTTTAGTACTATTGCATAACGATAGAAAAGTAACAAAATCAGAATATGAATGTCTTAGACCCTACACCATACGCAAACGCGTGCATTCTTCTGATTATGAAATTTTGTATAATAATCAGCATTTCACTGTACACGCTAATAGGCTTAATCCTTTCTAACAACAGCATGATCGGTTTATTTCCTATTTTAAAACCGTTTTTTTCAAAGTACAGATTATTATATGATCTCATTCTTAAATAGAAAAGGCAACGGATTTTGCGATTTTAAAAGCTTGTTGTTGTTATTTAACATTTAAATACGGCACGGGGGTCAAAATGACTCAGAAATGTTTTGGAAGTTACGCAATTTCTGTATAACCAGGGGAGAGTGTCAGAACCAGGGAATAGGGGGGGGGAGGGTTGTGTAAGTGAATGTAGTAATTACCAAGAGGCTTTTGTGTCGAATTTATAAATCAAAATTGAAATCGGGGATTTTTGTGCTTCATGGTCCATTTAAAATAACTTTGAAGATGATACTTGTATTAATTTATTCTGCACATACCAATCGAATAGAGAAGAATCAGGACGGTGGAAAACAGAGTAAGCATTCTAATGCTTTGTAAATGTTTCAATAATTGATTATCAGGAAATTAAAAAAAAATCTTGACTAATAAATATTCTGATGTTTCGTGTATATATACTATTTTAGGATATTTGTATTATTACCTTTCCGAGCATAGATGGTAACCTAGATAGATGCTATTGGCGAAATTCAGTAAGATAAGAAATTGTAATCAGCATCATCTTAATTATTAAATTATCAATTCTACACACGTGTTTTACCTTGAAACGTTATAATTAAAAAAACACTCAGAACCAAGCTTTGTTAATTAAGAAAATATTTTTTGAAATCGCAATGAAGTTTGATCTTATATGAATAATTTTACTTTCTGAAATCAGAGCATGAATAAAATTCACAAATAAAAATTATATTCCCGATCTATCTCTTTTTAGGCTCATTAGAGACAATTACATAGCGAAAAAATAAAATAAAAAGCAAAAATTGAACCAAAACCAACCTCGCACTCTTTCATTAATCTTTCTTTGTCTTTTTAATACTAATAGGAACCAGTATCTTTCAAGGACAATTCAGGCACATAATAGAACTTATGATAATTAAAATTCACTATTTTATAAATAATTTGCGCAGTGGAATTTCAAATAATTATATTATAAATTTTATATGATTATAAATTATCAGTAATGAATATTATAATAATATTATTGATAATATTAGTTTATCATATGAAAGTTATTTAAAATAAGAATACACCCTTAGTAAATGTCCAGCGTTTTAGGATAAATAACTTAAACCTTACAAACTTTCATTTTATTTCTCCAAAGTTTTTTGATTTGAGAAATGGAAAGAAACATAAAGAACCCTCTGTAAGTTTCTTTTCGTTTTATTTTTAATAAAACTAGCATTCGACATCAATTTTTGAACTCATGTCTCTGTAGCTCTATTATTTTTCGGTACTTTGATAAGCTTTGTTTTATACATATGTAAACACACCCATACATAGAATATGTGAAAAGTCCTTTTAATTCTATATATTTGAAATGTTTTCAATTGAAAAACTACTGATCTAATAATGTAAAAAATTTTATATTTGTCTTCTGACAATTTACATACTAAGTTATAAAATTGTTTGTCTTCTTTTACGTTTAGAACAAGTGAAGGAGATTAAACGGTGGTGGCGAAATTTGAAAGAATTTTTTTCTCCCACTACTTTTTGTTTGAAGAAGTCTGTTTACACAAGAAATATAATTCTTATCTAGCTTTAAAACGTTTCCCTATAGTTCACGTAATAAATAATAATTAATGTATATATACATAGTCCGAATTCTTCTTTTGCTCGCGATAATTTATTTATTTATTTACTTTGAAAAAATTATATCTGCTTTTTGTTTGAATTTATAATGATAAAATATTCATGGTTCGTTCCTAACTAAAAAGACAAAAAAAGCTAAAAATTTTAGAAAAACCTGCAACTTCCTAGCATTACTTGAGGAGCATTATGAAAAATATAGAAAATTTTGCATTGATGTTATGAGGTCTATTCCAAAGTTACTACAGTGAATTTTAGGCAAAAATTTTAATTTTGTACCACATCCAAGACTTTTTAATCTGCCAAAGTATTTTGAAATTTTTTCTACTTAAATGCTTGTGAAAAGAATTAAGACCGAGGTATTTGTTAATTTTAAATTTTTTTAGTAATTTTGCTTCCTCATAGAGAAAGCTTAGTAATGTTGACATTTTCTAAAATTTTTAAATTCTTCTAATTAAACGCTCGTTTATTTAAAAATGTGTAATACAATACTCTAAGCAATTGTCCGTATGTGTGTGTGTTTGCATGGATGTGTGTGTCGATATGTGTGTCGATGTGTGTCGATGTGTGTCGATGTGTGTGGCGATGTGTGTGTGGATGTGTGCTTGTGGATGTCACACTTTTTTGTAAACACGATAACTTAAAAACAGTTGCAGATAATCTAATGAAATTCGGAGGTCTTACTTTTATCGCTAATATTTTGAAACTAACTAAAGGATTTCTAAAAATATTGAATGCATTTTTTTTTAACTTTATAATACTCTAAAAATCGGCTTTTTGTAGTAAAACTCTTTTCTTTGGCATAATTCAAAGTTGATGCAACAACATAAAAGATTCCTGTGTTCGAGCCGAATTGATTGACCTATAATGTTGATACATTTTATCAAAGAGTAAAAAAGTTACAGTCATTTATATTATACTAAAAATCGATTTCCATAGTAAAAATTTTTTTATTTTCATAATTTAGAGTTGATGTGAGAATAGAATAGATGTGTTGATTCGAGACGAATCGTTTGACCTATAATGTTGATACATTTCATTGGAAAGTGATAAAACTATAGTGATGCATAAAATTTAAAAAAACGGTTTTTTATAATAGCACTTTTTTCTTTGATATAATTCAAAATTGATGCAAGGATATAATGGGTTAAGACGAAATAAGCATATAAAGCTTGAGACGAAGCGATTGGCTTATAATATTATTACATTTTATTAAAGAGTAAGAAAATTATGGTCATTTATATTATATTAAAAACCGACTTTTATAGTAAAAATTTTTTTCGGACGCATAATTCAAAGTTGATGTAAGGATAGAAAAAAAGTTTTTATTCGAGACGATTCGAACATAATTTAAAATTAATGCAATAATGTAAAAGATTCCTTAATTTAAGGCAAATCGATTAACCTATAATATTAATACAATTTATCAGAAAGTAAGGAAGTTGTGCTTTTTCGTTATATCTGAAAAATCTCTTGTAAACAGAAAGAGGAAGGAGGCTAAATTCAAAGTAACTCTTAGCAAACTTAAACCAGAAATAGAGTTGAGTGAAACGATTTATTAAGTTATTGAAATTTCAACGAAGTAGTTGAATTTGAAACAGCGAGATAAATTTTAACAAAAATGATAAATTTTTAACTGCAATATTATGAACTTGGAAATAGGCTAGGTTATCTCTACCAACATAACGTTTTTGCAAGTCACGGCTCAAAATAGAAAAAAAAATTATTTTTAGGCTTTTTTCGACCTTACCGTATTTCTTTTTTGTGATAGTAACGTTTTCCAAAAATTTTTTAATTCATTTAATGAAACCTTCCTGTATTAAAAAATGCCTAATACAATGTTCTTAGTAACTGCCCGGGTGTATGTGAGTGTGTGTGGTTGTCACACTTTTTTGGGAACACGATTACTTGAAAATGATTGCAGATAACAATAGAATTCAAAAGGCTCATTCACACTACTAATATCTTAAAATTGACCAAACGATTTATGAAAATACGTATTGCATGTCTTCTTGGCGCTTCATGAGTTTTTTCAAAAATCGGCTTTTCAGAGTAAACTATTTTTTATCAACCTAATTTAAAGTTGATGTAATAACGGAAAGAATTCCTTGATTCGAGGCAAACGGACTGACCTATAATATTACAAAAGCTTGAGCTTTTCTATTATTCGAAAAATCACTTCGCGCGCAGCTCGCTTTGCTCGCAAGTTTGAACGCGCCTACGGCGTGCATCTGTTAAATCTGTCGCTTAGCGCTCGATTATTTATTTAGCTCGCGCCGCGCGCTCAGTCATTGCACTTCCTCCACATTACTGCACGGACCATTTAAAATTAAAGGTCAAAGCATAAAAAACTGTCATCTGCTGATTGTAAATTCTCTTTTGTTAAAGCTCCTTTATCTTCAAGGAACACATTCTTATCACGCATTTTGTGCTTCGTGCTCAATTTCGTCCAAAATTTAAACTTTTCTCCAATGAGCTTAATTCTATAATATTAAATGTGTATAATATTTATTTATGTACTTTGATCCACGACTGCTTATTCCGATATAGCAAAATAAAGTAAAAATTTTATTTTTTTAATTACTTTAATATTTTTACTTTATTGTGTACTAATTTTTATTTTTAGATATACTAAAAAATGTTTCATTTCAATAAATTTATATTATCACAATTCATAACATGCATTGATATTGAAACAGATTATTTTCATTTTCTTGTATTTATAATTTAAAAAAGTGCGCATCCTATACAAAAATGATTTTGTTAATTAGCATTTTAGTGCACCTTTTTTCGTTTTTTTAAAAATTCAATTACTTCATTTTCAACGTTATTTTTTACGATTTGAACAAAAATACGCATTTTATCAAAAAATAATTGTTAAAAATTTGTCGATCATTTTTTTGGGAACAACTTTTGTTAATTTTTTTTTCGTAGCTTGTGTATTTTGTCCATGAATTTTATTTTCTTATTTTTAATTTTGATTTTTAGGAATAAAACAAAAAATACGAGTCTTATCAGAAACTAATCTACAACCAATTTTGTAGATCTTCCTGGGGATTACAATTTTTTTATTATATTTTTTTATATATTGCATAGCTCGATCGAAAAATGAAATTTTTATTTGCATCATGTTTTGTGCAGTCGGAATTTGAATTTTCGATTTTTCAAGAAGATTAAAAAATTTGTTTAATTTAATAAATTATTTTCTTACTTAAACTGAAAAGCTGAAAGCAAATTGTAAAATTCGGAAAAAGCGACTTTCTAACTCTAGTCTGAGGGAAAATTGCTAAAAACAATAACAAGTTCTTTACGCAGTTTGTGTAAACATATAATCATTAGCAAAAAGTAGTACTTTATGTATAAGAAACAATTTATACGAAAAAAAAACAAAACAAAAATAGCGCCAAAAACTTGCAAAACCCCATTTTTCACTTATGAGGTTTTTTGGGACCCTATGAAAATACTTATGTGGGTAACATACGAAAACTAATTATTCTTTTGTATTTTATAGCTAATTTTGAAAAAAAAAATTTAAGACTGAACTTGATTTACCTCATATTGACGATTTAGAATAAAAAAGACAAAAATGTATTTTTTTTGGAAACATTATCATTATAAAAATGTAACTATTTTTTATAAACTTGTGAATGAAGTCAATAAAGATTTACAGAAAATGTTACTTTATCTAACCCGCGTGGAAAAATTTCGGGGCACTGGATAAACTGTCTTGTCACTGTGCAGACGCTGGGCAGGCGGTCTATCAGCGTCGCTGGCCAGAGTGTAACGTCTTAACCATGAGATAAATTAGATTAGACGGCGCTAATCAGTAGCTGGTAATATCGTCCCGACTAGACGAGCTAATAGGCCGCTAGCCAGACGTGTAACGCTTTTACCGAATTTTCTCTTAGAATTTTCGCCTGCGCTTGTTGCTGTGGCGCTCGTGAGTCGTTTTTTCCGACAACACCTACAGTTTCTAAATCGAGCCCGTCATTTTTTTCAATCATCATTGTC
>JAUELO010454753.1:0-12898 GCA_032357855.1 Amphibolips quercusostensackenii | reverse complement strand
TTTTTTAAAACCTCAAAATCTGTTTTCGAGATTCTCTAAAAATTCCTGAGAAACCCTTTAATCTTGATTCATTTCTTAAAATCTGCCGTGATTCCCGAAAATCTGATCATTTCTGTTGAATTCCGTTATAATCCTTTAAATCTGGCAAAATTCCTTTTAATGTCTGACATTTTTGAAAACCTGGAAGCCTGTTGTTGAGATAATCTGCAATTCCTGGCAAACACGTCATTCTTGATACATCCCTTAGAATCCTTTGTGATTCCTCAAAATCTTATCATTTATGTAAAATTCCGTTATAATCCTTAGAATTTGGTGAAATCTCCAATAATGTCTAAAATTTCGAAGATCCTTAGAAATTCCTACAAGTTCTAGAAGAAGTCCTAAAAGCTTTGAAATTTACTGAAATAATTTTTGAAAACATTGAAATCTGTTATTGAGATTCTTTTTAGATTCCTGAAAAATCCGTCAATCTTGATGCATCCCTTAAAGTCAGTCGTGATTCCTAAAAATCTTATCATTTCTGTTGAATTCCTTCATAATCCTTAAAATCTAGTGAAAACCTTGTGATGTATGAATTTTCTGAAAGGTAGTGTCTATACGTCCGGGCACGAGACACGCCCCCTCCCTTTTCCAGGTCCCCCTTCCCTTTGTGAAAGTCAGTCCTTTCAGACTCGCCAACGCTATAAACATATACAATCGCACGCATTGTCCGTACTTTTAGACTCGGCCTTTTTGAAAACCTTTGTATTGTTGAGATTCTCTCAAAATCCCTGTGAACTCCGTCAATCTTTATGCATCCCTTAAAATCCGTCATAACCCCTAAAAGTGTCATCATTTTTGTCAAAATTCGTTATAATCCATAAAATCTGGTGAAATCCCTTGTAATGTCTGAAATTTCCATAATTCCCAGAAATTCCTAGAAGTTTAAGAAAAAGTCCTTAAAGCTTTGAAATTTATTGAAATAATTGTAGAAAACATTGAAATCTCTTGTTGAGATTCTCTCAAAATTCCTGAAAAACCCGTCAATCTTGATACATTCCTTAAACTCCGTCGTGATTTCTGAAAATCTTATTATTTCTGTTGAATTCCGTTAGAATACTTAAAATCTGATTAAATTTCTTGTAATGTCTGAAATTGTTGAAAACCTAGAATTGTATTGTTGAGATTTTCTCAAAATTCTTGAAAACCCCGTCAATCTTCATACATCTTTTAATATTCGTCGTAACCCCTAAAAATCTTATCATTTTTGTTAAAATCTGTTATGATGCTCAAAATCTGGTAAAATCCCTGGTAATTTCTTAGATTTCTGAAATCCCTAGAAATTCTTAAAAAGTTCTAGAAAAAGTCCTAAAAGCTTCAAAATCTATTGAAATAATTTCTAAAAGCCTTGAAATGTATTGTTTAGATTCTTTCGAAATTCCTGGAAAACCCGTCAATCTTGATACATCCCCTAAAATCCGTCGTGATTCCTGAAAATCTTATCATTTCTGTTAGATTTCGTTGTAATTCTTAAAATCTGGTAAAATCTTCTCTAATATCTGCAATTTCTGAAATCTTTAGATATCCTAGAAGATCTCTAGAAATCCATAGGAAGCCCTCAACATCTTTTAGATATCTCTAGTACCCTGAATACCTTTAAATTTGTTTATTTTAGCTTGAAGATACTTTGAAATACATTGAAAATTATAAAAACTATAATTATTGTGAAATCCCGAGTGATCCCACGAAATTCGAATAAAATCCTTAAACATATTTTGAAAATTATATTACTTTTCAAAAACGATAATATCTTTGAAACACTCTGGAATCCCATTAGGTCCACGAAATCAAATACAAGCCTGGGAAATCTCTTAAAATCTTTGGTATTTTTTTTAATTCTTTGCAATTCTTAAACATACCCTAAGAGTTTTGAAATACCTTAAAATTGTTAAAATATGGTGAGATTCACTGTCATCTATTAAAAACTCTTAAATTTGGTTGAAATACTCAAAAATCCTTCAAAAACTCCCTAATTTTTGTAAATTTTTCAAAACCTATAAAAAATTTTTGCAATTCTATGAAATCTTTTATTTTTTTTTTTGAAACCCTGTGAATCCCTTAAATATTTTGACATTTCTTGTAATCTCAAAAATGTTACATATATCATGAAATCTTACAAAATTTTAATATTAATTTTTTTAAATTAAATGCCGTAAGACTGCAAAATTTTTATTCCTAAATTTTTATACATTGAACAGACTAAAGTTTGTGATCAATGAATATAATCTTACGCTGAACTTCGTAATGTAAAATATTTGTAGTTTGTTCATTGTGAACTGAATAATTTCACAATTCTTACAGTTAATAAATTAACTTAACATCAAAAAAAAGTTAAAATCGAACTTATTTTAAATTGTATTACATCATTCGGTATTATAATTGTAATATTTTGAATGATTGGTTAGATTCTTATTCTGAAAATTTGCAAAAATTTTAGGTCAAAACAAAAATTCACTGCCTTTTTCTGGTCCAGCAGGCGCCTTTGTAAACCAGAAAATTGTTCGGGATAGATTAATTCTGAATTTTCTTCAACGAATGTGTGTGGCATGGGATATTATATTTGTTGAAAATTCATATTTTCAGTTTGGAAATTCAACTCCTTAGTTGAAAGTTACACTACCTTATTAAAAATTAATTTTTTTTCTTGGAAATTCAATATTTTGGTAGAAAATTAAACTATTTTGTAGAATATTTGTTTTTTGAATTAATTGTTTAACTGAAAATTTAACTGTCCCATTTTTGTTTGAAAGTTGATCTCATCAGTTTATGAATTTAACTCTGGTTGAAAATTTGTGTATTTTGTTACAAATTCGTCTTTTCTAGTAGAAAATTAATCTTTTCGAATTTTCCATACTTTATTTTTTTAAGAACCCTAAATGTATTCACGAAAAAAATTTAATTATATGTGTAGTTGGGGGGCGTGGGGGATTGGCGGATTCTGACAAAGTCCTTGAACATCCCATAAAATTGCAAATCACTAAAAATACCTAAAAATTATATGAATTATCCTGAAATTTCTGAAATCTTTTACACTTTCTTTAAAACTTTTTTAAACTTTAAATTACTTAGGAATCTTAAAAATAAGAAAAAATTGTGAAAATTCGATTTTTCAAATGGCGGATGACTTATTTTGATCAATCAGTGAAAGGGTTTTAAAATATTTCTAATGGAAATTTGCTAAAATAATAGCATTAGTGTCACTTTTTTAAAAGTATTAGTAAAAATAGTTGCATTGTTGAAAAAATAGAGTGAAAAAGAGTCCATAGCGTCGTGAGTTTGAGGCCTAAAATGGTAATATATTTATAATTGAAATACAAAATTTTTAACACTTTTTTCTCATTTATGTATTTGCGCCCCATTTTTCCTGTTCTGCACAAAAAACTAACAAGACAATAGTGAAATTCTCAAACTCAAGACTTGGTTAGAGAATAAAAATTCTTTTGATAAGAAATTCTTTTTTTTTCAATTAGATTTTTTAATTTAATATGCGCGTTTTCAAGAATATAAAATATGCGTAGACTTGAAAATAAGCTTAATCTTTATCGAACTCCTAAGTCTTATTATTGTTAGAAGCAATTTTTAAATAAACTAGCTCAGGACTTAAGTAAAAAATACAAATTTTCCCAATAAAAATTTTACAATTTAGTTTACTATGAGGTTTTTATTAAACAAAATGCGAGTTTTTGAGAATATAAAAAATTTATGGACTTGAAACAAAGCCTACTTTTTACCGTGGTCATGAGTTTTATCATATTTTAGCAGGAATTTTTATATAATAATATTCACGACTTCGGTACAGAATGCGAATTTAAAAAAAAAGAGTAATTATGTTTTACGTTAGGTTTTATTAATTCGATTAACTAAAAATATGAATTTTGAACTAAACTAATGAATTTTGATAAAAATTTCTTTGACAAAGTAATTCCACTTTTAACCAAGTAGTTTAATTTTAAATAAAAAAGATTATTTTTCAACCAAAAATTTAATACTTAAAATTTCAAACAAAAATATTTTAAATTTCAACAAAAAAAGTTAAAATCAACTCAAAAGACGAATTTTCAACGCAAAATGTAATAGACTGAAATTAAAAAAAAATAAAAAAATTTAAATTTCTAATCAAGAACAATAAAATTCAAGAGAACCAGACAAATTTTTAACTAAATATATGAGTTTTCAACTAAGAAAGATTTTTCAGTTAGAAGAAAATTTTTTTTAACTAAAGCGTTAAAGTTTGAGGCAAAAAATGGTGATTCTCGAAAAAACAGTTGAACAGTTAGATTTCCCACACAAAATGACAAATTTTTAAGAAAAAATTTCATTTTTTAGCAGAAAAGACGAATTTCTGAAAAAATTGAATTTCAGAACCAAAAATATGAATTTTTGCTTAGAAAGTAAATATTTAGCTAAATAATGGAATTTTCAAATCTTTCATTTTCAACTTAAAATGGAATCGTTTTTATTTTCATATAAGAGGTTTAATTTTTGAACAAACAAAAGAAAAAAATTTTTTTAAATAGTTCAATCTTTAACCAAAAAAATAAAATTTCCACAAAGCACTACAATTTTCAACCAAGCTGTTGAATTTTTAATTCAATAAGATGAATATTCAAACGAAAAAAGTAATAGTTTAATTTTAAACTAAAAATTATTGATGACACTTGTACAAAAATGTTTACAAAAAAGTATAAAAAACTAAATACTATTTTTACAGGAATCTAAAAATATATGCAATAAATTACAACCAAAATTACAGGAAAGTACAACTTTTTTCTATTTTTCAGACGAATTTTGTATTTTTTCATACTTTTTTTTGTATATTGCAGTAGTATTCGGAAAGTCGAACAATTTGTCCCTACAACTTTTCTCCGTAAAGAAAAAAACCTAAGTTATAGCATTTACGAAATGAAAAAATAAAAAATAATAGTTTTAAGAGCGGGCCGCTGTTGTACCTCGCACTTCGCGCTCGATAATACATTTGCTTCGTACTTTGCGCTTGGTAATGTATGTACTATGCGCCACGCGCTCGGATACTTTTTGCCTCACGCTTTGCATTCAGTTCTTTTTGGTTTTCACACTTCGTGCTCGGCTTAGATAAGAAAAAGTTAATTTTCAAATATGATAAAATTAGCAAAACCTCTACGATTAAAGTAATTGTTGAATTTTTTTTTATTTTATATTAAAAAGAAAGTTTATTTACTTAGGGCTCTATCGGCCTTAAGGAACACATTCTCATTATAACCCCCGCGCTTCGCACTCGATGTTTCATATGTATTTAAGCGATTCTCTAATAAATTATATAATAACAATATTTTTTTGTATATTTTTGTAAACAATTTCAGTTTAACTCACTAAAAATGTTACAAAATATTAAACGTATCATTTTTTGTCAAGAAGTGTTTTTTTTTAATCATAGAAACCTATAGTCGAATCTTTGTTTATCGGCATTAGGAAGTATTTATTCTGCTTTGCTTTGCAATTATTTTTTTTTAGATAAAATTAAAATTAAATTCTTTATATTTTTTTTCGGACTGACACACCGGACTCGTCAGTTAGGCTATGTGAATCAGTCGTTCCTCATACCTTTTGATTGACTTTCATTCATTATAATGTATATTTTCCAAAACACTTTCAGAAGTTAATTTGTGAATTTTGTAAATTTTGCAGTTAATATTATAGTGCATCTCAACCTCGGATAATGGTTAAAATCTAATATAATTGATATAAATTGTAATTTTCTTTTTTAACAACAACATTTTTTAAACTGTTATTCCGGCCACGGATAGGGGCCAACTGTTTTTAATGATTTAATTGATTAAAATATGAAATAGTTTTATGATGACGAAAAACAGAGAAAAAAAATAAAAAATAGAAAGTAAAATTATTGTTTCCTTAAAAACAATAGCTAGTTTAAGTTAATAAGCGGAACAAAAAATGTTTGAATTACGAAAAGAAATGTTTATAATTTTATTTTTTCTCTTACGTCTAGAGTGCTGAAAATCTTCGCTCTTGTAAAAATGAGGCTTATTATTTAAACCTTACTGTACTACAAAAAATAGCATCTTCTCTCTTACAATTATAAAACAAGGACAAATATATCCCGGTAAAAATGTATTTTCCGAAATCTATCAATAGATAAAGATTCATGCAGCGCGACTTAAAATAAAAGTTAATTGCTGAACAAACAAAAAAATAAATATTATTGACCCCAATGCCAATAAAAAGTCTTTGCTTCAATTAGATTTTTATATGCAAGAATTCATTTTGAGGCAAAAAATTTTTTTTCTACAAAATAGTTAAATCTTTAAACAGTGAAATCGATTTTAAAAAATTAGTATAATTTTCAACACAATAGTTAGATTTTTAATTTAAAAATCTGCCCACCGCGCAAGCACATTCTCATTGCGTACTGCGTGCGGCTCGCAATCGTGAGTGCGCGTCTGTTGGATCTCGCGCTTCGCGCTCGGTAATGTATTTACCTCGCGCTGCGCGCTTGGTCTTAAAATCAATAATTGTAAATTCTCTTTTGCTACAGCTCGTTTGACTTTAGCAAACACATTTTCACAACGTATATCGTGCTTCGCACTCGATTAAAATTTATCTGAAACGCTGAGTTTTCTATATAATGTTTAATTGTATTATACTATTATATATACAAATGTTACTTCGTTTCTATTATTACTTTAATATTTGTTCCTTTTTTGGCATAATTCATTATTTGTAACTATCATGAAAAATGTAGCATTTTAATGAATTTATAATTATCATGACAATATATAATTGTTTTTCTTTTTTTTTTCTTGTTTTTTTATTCTTGTTTTTATAATTCAAAAAACGGCAAGACTCTGAAAAGATAGCTTAAACAAAGTTTTTAGATATAATTTAGGCGAAAATTTTTGTTGATTAACATTTTATTGTAGCTTCTGTCGTTAAAAAAAATATTTCTTATTTTTTTAGTATCTCAGGTCGCTTTTAAAAGAAGTTTATTTTGTATATTTTTAATGTTATTTTTCACGATTAAAGTTAAACCACGCATCCTATCAAAAAAGATCAACAACAAATATGCAGATATTTTGTTTGGAAAAAAAATTTTGCCTTATTTTTTTCATATCTACAAAATTAAATTTTTTATTTTTGATAAAATTTCTCATAATTAAAACAAAAAATATGCATCAAATAAAAAAAAATAGTTTCAAGAACATTTATTCATATTTTTGAGCTGAAAAATTTTGCATTGAAACATTTTTTTGTACCTTGTATAGTTTTGCTAAAAAATTAAGTTTTTGATGTATAGATCTTTCTTAAGTGCACAGTTTTCATAAGTTCATCCTTTTCGTGGCTTGTATCTTTGACGAAAATTTTATTATATTTGAAAACCAGAACCTTTCATTAAAAAAATTACGATTTTCTATTTTTCAAGAAAACTTGAAAAATTATTATAATAATCTTGTAGGGCTTTTAAAAAACAGCATTTCTCTTATCTTGAGCTTTTTTCATATTGTGCATTGTTTAAGATAAATTGTTTTGCCTTTGTGTTTTTGAATATTGAGAATGTTATAACTCTGATAATTTTCTTATCGAAAAAAGTCTTAAAGCTAAATTGTTCGAGTTTCTGAATAACTCGAATAGCCTTACAAAGAATTTTTATATTTTAAAAAAATATGGTCTCAAAAATTTTCAAAATGCTCTTACTTTTTGAATTCTTATGCAAAACAGCAGGTTGGCGAACTTGACCTTCAGTTTCCGAGACGTGAATGGTGTTGAACTGAAAATAATTTATATTAAGTCAAAAATAAAATAGTTAAATTTTTAGTAATGAAAAACAATTTTTAACGAAAAAACAAACGAATTTTTGGGAAAATAATTATATCTTTAACCAATAAAATGGTTTTTCATCCAAGTAGTTCACCTTTCAACATTTAGTTGAATTTTTCACTTGAAAAAATTAGTTTTTGACAAAATAGTTGAATTTTTAAGAAAATGATTAAATTTTTAACTAAATAGTAGCATTTTTGATAAGAAGTGGTAATTTCTTAACAAAAAATATATTAATTTGCGTTTGAAGGAAAAACGAGAAAAAGTGGAATTTTCTTGAAAACAGGTAAAAAGAGAGGAATTTTAAAAAAAGGGAAAATGAGAGAAGCAACGTCAATAGTGTGTAGTTTGCTTTTAAATTCTTTCTGGTAAATAATTTATGTGAAATCTGTCTTGTGTAAAAAAAAATGTTCAGCCCACATATTTTTTGTCGAATATTTTAGTCTTAGATATCCCTATCTGAATTATTTTCCATAAATCAGCAGCAATATTAAAATGGAAATAAAAATAATTTTATTGTGTGTAAAAGCTTCCCTACGTAAAAAATATTTGGGTTCTAATATTACGTGAAAATGGTATTTTTGCAGGAAAAATATGGGACATAATATTTTTCATGAAAATTTTTTAGGAATTTTTTTTTTTTAACTAAGTAATAATTGTTAAACTCTAATAGGATGTATAAGGTGCAAAAATATTTAGTTAAAACAAAATAATATGTATACTTTGAGTGCAATATATAATTTATGAATTTTATTCTTTGAAACTGTTAAAATCTGTAGAAATTCCTAAAAATAAAATTAAATTTATTTTATTAGGTATCAATTAGTTAAAGTTCATAAAATATAAATAGAATTAAACTTATTTATTAAAGTTCTATAAAAAAAACTATCCAAATCGCTGCATGATTTTTTAATTTCTTAAAATTCTCCGCAATTTTTAAAACTTATTAAATTGTGCTAACTTCTCTCTTTCTCTCTTTAAATGTGTTTAAAATAGTTTTAATTTTATGAAATTTGTGATAAATAAAACGGTCAAATCCCTTAAAATCTTCGAAATCCATGTATCAATTTCTTACGACATTCAACATTAATTTCAAACATTAATTTCTAAACAAGGATGTTGTTAAAAAATTATAATTTGGAGGTATGTATACAATTATTGGCTAATTACAATTTAATTTTAAATAAAATAAGAAAGTCAAAGTATTAAAGATAATTCCATTGTTTGAGAAATTTATGAAGATCGAGAGAATTCAAAAGATGTCAAGGAGTTGAAAAACACGCAATTTAAAGTCTTTTCTAATAATTTCAAGATAATTAAAAAGCACTAAAAAATCAGTAGTCTTTTGATAATTAAAAAAATTCAGAACAGATAACAGAAGTCAGACAAATTAAAAATAATTCAGAGAATTCAGAGAATTGAAAAGAGTTTGTAGAATTTTGAAAGAATTAAAAGAATTTAAAAGACTTTAGATAATACAAAAGAATTTAGAGAATTTAAAGATGTTTTACAGAATTTTAGAAGGATTTAGATAATTCAAATGACTTTAGGCAATTAGAAAGAATCCAGATAATTTTTGAAGGAATTAGAGAATTTTAGAAGAATTCAGAGGATTTTAAAAATCTCAGAAAATTCAAAATATGTGAGAGAATTCAGAGTTGAATTTTCGAAGAAAATAAATAAATTATAAACCAAATAGTAGAATTTTTAATAAAAAAAAGTTAATCTCTGAGCCGAAAAAAACATTAGTAGGCTTTACAATTAAAAAGAATAAACTGTCGAGAAAAAATAGTTGGATTTTTTAATTCGCTTCTATCAATTCAATTTGAATTTAAAGGGAAAAAAAAGAGAATTTGATTGCAAAAAGGAAAAAAGGAATAAGGGCAAGAATGTGTAGTCTAATTTTAAGCTATTTGTGGTGAATAATTTATGAGAAATCTGTTTTATATTAAAAAATTTTTACTTTAAATATTTTTTGTAGAATATATCTGTATTAAATATCCTTACCCAGATTATTTTTCATAGATCAGGAACAATATTAAAATAAAAATAATATTAATTTCATAATGCGTACGAGCTACTTTATAAAGCAAATATTTCGTTTTTAATATTTATCTTAGAATGTATTTTTTTGCAGAACATATTTGGTACATAAAGTTTTTTTTCGTTTACAATATATTGTATTACGTTTGCATTATTCGATATACGTACTTTAAAATAAAGCAATGAAAAACATTAGTAATGTCATCCTTAAAAATTTTTTTAATTTTTCAAAAACCCCTTTAATAAAATTTAATTAATAATACATTTTTAAATCCTTGAAATTTACGTCGATTTCAAGAACTCATTTAATTATGTTAACCTCCTTAAATACTTGGAATTTTTTTAGTCATGGAAATATTTTTAAATCTCTCTAAAATTTATGAAATCTTCTTAAATACGTTGAAACTTTTAACAATCCCTCGAAATCCTTTTGAATGTCTGAATATCCATTTAAATCGCTATAAATCCTCAAAACTCTGTAACCTATAAAATTTCTTAAAATAACTAAAAATCTCTTGAAATTCATGACATCGCTAGAAATCGATTAAAATTTAATTAAATTTTTTTTATCTCTTGTTATCTTTGAGAATCACTTGAAGTCTCTTTACTTTGTTGAAATACGTGAAAATCTTCTATAATCCCTTAAAATGTTTAAAAATTTCTTGAAATTCACAGAAATAATTTTAAGTCTCTTAAAAACCGACAAAATATTTAAAAATAGTTCAAACTTCGAAAAATCGCTGAAAACCCTTTTAAAAGCCCCGTGAAAGACCCTTGGTTAAAATCCCTTAAAATCTCTCATTTGAATCTTTTGGAAATATTTTTATATCCAGTAAAATCTTTGAAATCAGTTCACATTTGTTAAAATTTATTTAAATTTGTAGAAATCACCCAAAATATTTCAAATAATTAGAGGTCCTATAAATCTTAATATTTTCACAATGAATAATCGTGATTCGTAGAAATGCCCTGAAATAAAATTATTTCATTTTTTTAAGTGTAAATCATTGAAAAACCCTTAAATATAAATTTAATAAAACTTATTTATTTAAAATTTTCTAGAAAAAACGTTATTGCCCCTAAAAATCTATTAATTCTTTGAATCCATTTTAGTCATCAAAATCCCTTAAAATCCTTAAAGCTTTATTTAAGCTCTTGAATCTTGTGAAACTTCTCAATATACCTTAAAATATTTTAAAATCTTGCAAATAACCAGGAAATCCATTCAAAATTTAATTTATTTCCCTTAGAATGCGTGAAATTCCTTCAGAATTTGTTAAAATCTTTTTGAATCTCTTAAGACCTCCTGATATGTTTGGAAATCTTTGAAATTCCGTGAAATTTTAAAAAAATCTGACGAAATCGCCAAAAGTCTATGTATATGCTTTGAAATTTTTTAAAATTTCTTTAAATTTGTCAAAATCATACGATTAATAAATAAGTAAAAAATTTTTCTACCTAATCAATATTTTTTGCAATAACTCCTTCAATACATTAAAAATTCTTTATTGCAACACTGATTTTCTTATAATGATTCTCTATAATTATTTTTTCTGGAACGCAAAAAAATTATAAGGAATTTATCCTAAGAAAATCATAATAGACCTGTACTAAACTTCATATAACATTTTTCATAAAGGGGGATCACAACCTATTGTAAAAATTTCATCAGATTGCAAGTAATTGCATGAGATTGCATGATATTGCATAAGACTGCAAAGAAAGTGTTCACTAGGGTGGACCAAAAAGGCTTTGGAAATTATTCTTGTTGTCTTTTCATAGATATCGCCCAAAAAGTGTGATGCGAAAATAGGCTGCTTTTTAGCCTATTTTTTAGACCTCGCTAGCAATCTGGAGAACAAATATAAAAATATGTTACAGGTAGCGAATTACTCGTCATTCAAAAACAAAGTGAAAATCGCTTTTTCCTTGCTAAACATTTAGGAAAATTATCCCTATTGAGGGGCTGGGAAGACCACAGAAAAAATAAAAAAATAAAAAATAGTTCTAATCATATCATCATTTTTTATTGTCTTTTTCTTAGAAAAAAAACCTCACAACTTTTACTTTTGTAAGGTTTATTTTACAGAAAAAATGGAATGAAAAATGATGGTATGATTGGTGGTATTTTCTTTTTTCTAATTTTTAATAAGGTCTTCTCAACCCCTGAATAGGAGTATTTTGTTTAAAATTTTTAAAAAACAAAACGCGATGCTTATTTTTGTTTTTAATGACAAGTAGTTTGATACCTGTAACATATTTTTTGATATTTTTCCCCCTGTTTGCTAGAGAGGTTCAAAGAATAGGCTAACTTTGGCATCACACTCTGTTTGAATCTCCAACAAAATTAATTTATCTTCTTTAAAAGGTATTTAGAGGCTCTGCAAGCCCTATGACGTTTATTCTAGTTTATTTTTCATTTCTTTTTCAATAAAAAGACATTTTTATTTTAGCTTAAGTAATATTTCCAAATACAGATACATATAAAGTTTTAACGTACAACACTTAAAGAATATAAAAAATTTATGAACTTGTTTTTGCAAAATTTCTAATCTCTACCAATATACTGAATTTCACTATTTTTGAAATTACTGTGATAGAGTTCTGTGGATATTTTTAGTAAAATTCAGTACATAATAAAACTGATTACCTCTGAAAAATGTGTGCGAACTGAAAAATATTTCTTAATCTCCTCCGGCGTTATACATAAGTTTTGGTAATCTTTTGTTATTTTTACGTTTTTCAAAGTGACTACAAGGTCTTGGAAATATCGTTTTTTTTCGATAAATCAATATACAGAAGTATAGCACACTCTAACGCAAATACGCTCACTGTATAACGTGGGACAGCGCTTTTTCTTCATTTCTTTGCACTAATGCCCCCTGTCACTACTGTCACATATTTGCATCAATAGTTACTCTACTTTCTATGTTAACTCGAGGAGATGCTTTATGCTTGTTGCGGCTGCACCAAACAGTGTGTTTACAAGAATTAGAAAAATCAT
>JAUELO010454720.1:0-12903 GCA_032357855.1 Amphibolips quercusostensackenii | reverse complement strand
CAGAAAAAGAGATTTTATGAACTATATTACGGGGCACCGGAATCCGAGCCCAGCCATGAACAACGCCGCCATCTCCATAGTTACAGAACACAGTTTGCGTTATGGCGGACCTCAAGTCCCCGGCCCACTCGGTCACACCTTGCGACATCTCCCACCAACTTCCAAGCGCCTTGCTACAGAGGCTTGACGTCACGATACCCACATCTCCACCAGACTACGAGTCCTACAAAACTATTCCTTGTCGACTATCAACCGATGGAATATTGATCTATGAGTGCAAACAGACTTTGGCCTGCACCCGCCACATTCTCCAAGGCCTAAACTAACTAACACCATGAAACTTAAAAATGTGACGTGACGATCCTCATGTGGATCTCACGATCGAAAACCTGGAAGGTGCACTCACGTTGGTCGCCAAATGGGTTGCTCAATAGACTGAGCCTATCAACGATATGCGTCGATTCCGCGGAATCAAAGAATCAAAAGTGGAAATCAATTCTTCGATTCCAAATCCAATATCCCTCTACCCCTGAAAAAATCCTGCGTTCATTCAAAATTTTAACTTGTACACGGACAGTATTTGGAGGTTTGTTGCGGACATTAAAAACAATAAAATAAATTCAAATTTTAATTAATTTTAAAATGTTTTGTTAGAAAATTTATAACCTTTATTAATTTTTTGTACACTTAGATAGTAAATTTAAAATTTACTTTCCGTTAGCTCTGTGATCAAAATCGAACATGATTCCGACAAAAAATCAATTCCTGGAATCGATTTCCCGGAATCAAGAATCGATTCTGAGAAATCGAAAAATCAGCACCAAGAATCGATTTTTATAAGAATTGGAATCGACTTTGCCATCCCTAATGCCATGTCATACTTCACTTTCGTTTTTGGTTTTCGACCGTCGACACGTGCCATGAGTTGCACGTCCTATCATGAAAAAGAGGTTGCGATTATATCTTGAAAACTGAAGCCATATTTTAACTTCATCTATTAATTAGACTTAAATTTGACGCTAATACTGTATAATCGAGGTCAGAGTCGAGATCAGCGAAATGTATCATGAGGTCCATTCATACGCACCAAAGTGCGGCTTAAAATCATTTTTAGGTTAAAAACAAAGCTGCGTATCATAAAGCGAAGTCAATTTTACGGAGGTGCGCTTTACAATCATTTTTAGGTTTATTTATTCATGTACTTTCAGCAGCCTTGATCTTGATTAAGATATAAAAAGACAAAACCTGACGAGATGTACGTAATAACTCATAGCCCAGCATAACAGCTGGGTGGGGTCTAGTCTGTACGGGGGATGTTGACTATGCATGTTCCCCTTACCGATTAAGGGGGACATCGTGCATCAGTCACGCTGAGTCTATAAGTGAATATTCATCACTTTGGTTCAAAATGTATGTATTTTATTGTGAGTTTGACGTTTTTAGTGGAAAATTACTGTTGTTCATTGAAAATTAAACTTCTTAAATGGGCTTGCAAAAACTACTCGCAAATTTTGCAAAGAAGCATGATTAAGGTTTCAATGCGCAATCAGACCGAGCTGAGAAGGAATTAAAAATCAAAAATTATATAATGAACTTGAAATCTTATTCTTTTATTTTTGGTTAAAAATTCAACAATTTGGTTAGAAATTCATATATTTTTCATTGTAAATTTATCTTTTTTGGTAGAAAATTAATCTCCTTGGTTATGAATTCAGTTACTCCGTGATTGAAATTTTAACTTCCTTGTTAAAAATTTACTTTATTATTTAAAGATCCATCTTGCTAGTTGAAAATTCAATAACTTTATTAGATTTTTTTTTCAATTAGTTTTTTAACCGAAAATTTCATCATTCTTATTTTGATTAAAAATATATGTATTTTATTGTAAATTTATATCTTCTGGTAGAAATTTATTTTCTTGGTAGAAAATTTAGTTACTACATGATTAAAATTTCAAGTTCTTTGTTGAAAAGTTATTTTTTTATTTAAAGAGCCATCGTTCTGGTGAAAAATTCAACTACTTTTTTTGATTTATTTTTAAAAATTTTTAACCAAAAATATCATTACTTTGTCTTTAGTTAGAATTGATTGTTTTTAGTTGAAAATTTAACAATTTTGTTGAAATTGATGAATTTTTTTGTAAGTTTCACTTTTTTGATAAAAAATTAATTTTTTTGATTGAAAGTTTAACTTTTTTGTTAAAAATTTATTTTATTATATAAAGAGACATCGCTTTTGCTAAAAATTCAACTATTTGGTTGAAAATTATTTTTCTTCTAATAATTCTTCTCTCTGAAAATTTAATTCTTCCATTTTTAATTGAAAGTTCAACAATTTAGTTAGAAATTTATATATTTTATTGTGAATTTATCTTTTATAGTAAAAAATCAATCTTCTTGCTAAAAAATTCAATTACTAATAAGTAGAAAATGCAAATTCTTTGTTAAAAAATTCATTTTATTGTTTGAAGATATATCTTTTTGGTTTAAAATTTAACTAATTTTTTTATTTATATTTTTTATTCAATTTTCTTACCAAAAATGTAATTATTTTGTTTTTGGTCGAAAATTGATAGTCTTCAGTTAAAAATTCAACAATTTTGTTTAAAATTGTTGATTTTAATTGTAAGTTTGATTTTTTTGGTGCACAAATAATCTTCTTGATGAGAAATTAAACTTCTTTGTTAATTAATTTATATTACTATTTGAAAATCCATCTCTCTCAGTGAAAATTTAACGGTTTTGTTGAAAATTGCTTATTTTTTAATAATTTTTGCAACTTAGAATTTTATTCTTCTACTTTTGTTTGAAAATTTAATCATTTGGTTAGAAATTTATAAATTTAATTGTAAATTTATCTATTTCGATAGAAAACTAATTGCTTTAGTTGAAAATTTAGTTACCACTTAATTAATATTTTAACTTCTTTGTTAGAAATTCATTTCATTGTTTAAAGATCTATCTTTCTGGTTAAAAATTAAACTACTTTTCTAGATTATTTTTTTAAAATTAATTTTTAACCGAAAATTTTATTATTTAATTTTTGGTTGCAAATTCAACAATTTGGTTGAAAGTATATGTATTTGATTGTAAATTTATATTTTTTGGTTGAAAATTAATATTCTTGGTTAAAATTTCAGTTGCTACTTGTTTGAAAATTTAAATTCTTTGTTGAAAATGCATTGTATTATTTTAAGAGCTACTGTTCAAGTGGAAAATTTAACTATTTACTTTAATTTTGTTAAATTAAAAATTAATTATTATATTTTTGGTTAGAGTTGATCGTTTTTAGTTAAAAATTCAACATTTAGATTGCAAATGCATATATTTCATTCTAAGTTCGTCATTTTTCGTGGAAAATTGATCTTTTTCGTTGAAAACTGAATAACTTAGTGAAAGGTTGAATTTCTTTGTTAAAAATTCATTTTATTATCTAAAGAGCCATCTTTCTTGTTAAAAATTAAACTACTTTTCAGATTTATTTATTTTTAATTATTTTTTAAGCAAAAATTTTATTATTTTGTCTTTGGTTAAAGTTGATTGTTTATGTTTAAAAATTTAACAAATTGGTTGAAAATTTATGTATTCAATTGTAAATTTATTTTATTTGGTGAAAAATTAATCTTCTTGGTTGAAAATTTCATTACTACTCGGGTGAAAATTACACTTGTTTTTAAAAATTTATTGTATAATGTGGAGATTCATTTTTATGGTTGAATTTTTAACTATTTTTTCCACTTTCTTTGTTTTAATTTAATTTTTCAACTTAAGATTTAAGTACTATATTTTTCGTTGAAAATTAATCGTTTTTGGTAAAAATTCACTTTATCATTTGAAATTTCATTTCTCTGGCTGAAAATTCAACTATTTAAATATTTTAATTTGAAATGAAGATACAATGTTCTCATTCTAACTAAAAATCTTAAAACTTCAAAATTTTTTTTTACATTCACAATAGAAACAAAAATAACACTTTATATATTATATAATATTTGAGCTATTTTCAATATTATTTAAATGTAGAAAATACATTGATTATAAGAAAAATGTACCTTTTTTAAATTAATTCAGATACTAATTCTATTTAGAAAAAATCACGTTATTTACAAATTCATAATTGTTCACAAATAAAATTTTAACGTTTTTTATATCGAAAAGTGACAGAAGGGCGCCCTGCAAGCGCGCGCATGTCAATCTAGTTACAGTATAATAATTTTTTTTTGATTTAACTTGAATGGATTACTAAATGGTCTATTTTTTGGTTTCACCTTGGATATTGTATTGGATTTTTCGATTTTTTTGGATAGTACTTATTGAATAATTTAAACAGAAAAAAAAATCAAGTGTGAATCTGACGCCAATTTCAGGGTACTATTCACCTGCAACAATAATTAAGTTTTGGTAGTGTGAATGGTACCACTTACATAAGGTATCGTTCTTCATGTAACACCATCTTGATATTAGATGCAACCAAATTTTATTCCAGAGTTTTCAACGTGTACAGAGGAAAATGTTGTATGCTATTCTTTTTATACTTCAGCATGCAAGACATAGCAAGACTGAAGTGTGTGAGTCAGTTCTCAAACCAGTGCTGAATGTCGCCCTTTTTTAGTGCTTATTTTATTGAACTATTGATTTCAATCCTTTTATCATATCGGTAGTCAAGTCAGTGCGTGGGTTTCGAGGTGCCTAATTTTACAGAAGTTTTATGATAAAATTAATTCTGTTCGCTAGGATTAATAAACCTTTCGCTTATCGCATGTGTTTCATACAGACGGATTGTCGCATGGACCTGTAAGGTTCATATTCACATTTCCATAGCTAGCGACTGTCTAATTGGTCTGAACTGACGAAAATATAATACATATCAATGAGAAGAGGTTATGTATTTTGTGAAAAAAATTAGTGTTGGATAAACAAAAATATAATTAAAAAATGTATAACATACATTAAAAATTTCATAATTGCAATTGAATCAAAGTTATGTAGCCAGGCTTCCAATTCCGTCTAAAATATACCACAAATTGAGGGTAACGTATATGTAACTCAGTTTCTTATTATAATCTAAATAGCCATATTAGTCACGTAAAAAATAGGAAGCAAAAATCAAACATTAGTACAGAATCATAGCACCCTATCAGGTGCATTGTTTTATTACGATGGCACTTGTGAAGGCTAGGGTCCAAATTCACACTGAATCTTAAGAGAGTGAAGTAAGAAGGATAGCTTGAGGGGCGCAAGCGGGAGACCCGCCTAAGTCCCTAAGTCCCCCGCTTGCCGCTCCAGCCCCTCACCAGCCGTATGCTACCGTGTTACTGTATATACCACGCGCCAGGTTCCACCGAGAAAATGCATTTTATTTTTAATTACAAAAAAAAACAACAACGAGACTATTTTTAGAGAACAAAACATTTCTTAGACATTTATTTTGCCCTTCAGATTATGTAGTTCAAATATTACGTCAAAAAATTCATCCTTGTAGAAGTAAAAATGCTTTAAAAATACATGGGCTATAATGTAAGCCTAAGAAAGCACCTTAATGGCGTCATGTGCAGGACTCAAGCCATCAGCCACGTGGTCGTGAGAGAATTACAAATGAGCATTTAGTTGCGCAAGTTCCGCGGCTCACTATTTACCGGCTACGTAGCACTTGACTTTTTTTCGGTCATTTGATCGGACTTGTACTTGTGCGGTTTTCTGTTCTGTTAGACACACGGCTTCGCCGTCAGTTCTTTTGAGTAACTTTCGTTCAGGGATTTTGGCATGCTGAGAATTCCAGAAAACTAAGATTCAATTGTAAAAACTCATTCTCTCTTTTGGTTTTAATAATAAATACTGATTTAATTATTCTTTATATAGAAATTCGGCTGCTGTGATTTAAAGGACCACCCTTAAGCTTTTTCCTATCCTTTTTGAGGTTTCGATTCTTTTGTTTCATTTTAAATTTATTTTTATTTAATTTAAAATAAAATAATTTTTCTTTCACTGGGTTAAAATTTAAATTTTGTTTTATCAGGCCTGGCTGTTGCTCAATAACTTTTTTTGATATACTATATACTTATTTGTTGTAAACTGCATTTAGCGAAGTAGTAAGGGCTATAAACCGCGGTCGTGGTATAAAGCATTATTTCTGAGCTACCCTCTGTTTTGGTAATTTATAATTCTGTGAAATAGTATGACTTTTCATCTTTTTAGTCAAAAAGCCGTTCTAATCACTTCATTTTTTATTTTTAAATTTTTGTTTCAAATTTTTTTAAAAGTTCTGAAACAGAAATTTTCAATTAAGATAATTTTATTGTCCAAAATTTTGCAGCTTTTAACACTAAATTTTCAAACAGTAGCACCTCGCGTAGCTCGCTTTGCTCGCAAGTTTGAATACGCCTAGGGCACGCAGCTGTTGTATCTTGCGCGTCGCGCTTGATATGGTATTAACCTTGTCGCTTCGCGTTAAGTTATATATGTACCTGACGCTATGTGCTGAGATACTTTTTTCCGAGCGCTTTGCGCTCGGCCTTTTTAGTTTTTGCACTTTGTGCTCGACTTAGATAAAAAAAAGAAGTTTACTTGCTAATATTATGAAATTTTCAAAACCTCTACGATTAGAGTAATTGTTAAATTTGTTTTTATATTATATTAAAGAAGAAGTTTATTTACTAAAGGGATTTTAAGCCGTAAGCAATACATTCCCATTACAATACCCGCGCTTCGCGCTCGATTTGCCATATGTATTTATATAATTCTCTGATAAACTATATAATAACAATTATTGTGTATTTTTGGGCACGAAAAAATTTTTGCATAATTACAATAACCTTTGATTTAATTATAACATTATCAGAATGATTTGCGTTTTTCACTTTAATTTTCGACCTACAATGTTAATTTTATAACAAGAAAGCTTAATTTTCAACAAAATGGAGAGATTTTCAAACAAATAATTCAAGTTCAAGCGAAAGAAGCTAAATTTTCAACCAAACATGGAATAATTAAATTTAAATTAAAAAAAATTAATTTTCACAAAAAAGATGTAAACGAAATAGTTCAATTAGAAAAAATATGATTTTCACCTATAATGATTTATCATTAACAAAAAAAATTAATTTCCAACAAAGTAGTTTCACTTTCTACTAAATAGTTAAAGCTTCAACCAAAAAGATGAATTTTCAAATAAAATATAATAGTTTACATTTTTCAAAAAAAATTTTAATTTCAATCCAGAAACAGCTAAATTCCACTAAGAAAGACGAATTTTTAACAAAATAGATCGATCCTCAAAAAAAAAATACAATGCATCCTATCGAAAAGTGATTGCTATCAAATTTGTAGATCTTTTTTGAACGCACACTTTTTGTTGATTTTTTTTCGTGCGTTGCGTCACTTTTTCAAAAATTAAATGTTCTTATTGTTATTGTTATTTTTCACTATTAAAACAAAAACTACACATTCTTTAAAAAATGATTATTAACAAATTTGTAGCTATTTTTCTGGGTAGGAATATTAAGTGTATTTTTTTTTCTTTGTGCCATTTGTCCTAAAATTCAATTTGCCTCTTTTTAGTGCAATTTTTTACGAATAAAACAAAAACAATGCATTTTACCAAAAAGTGATGTGTAACAAATTTTTAGATCTTTTCTTAATACATAATTTAATCATTATTTTTTGTGCACTTGAAATTAGAGCCTTTGATTTCTTTTAAAAATTCAAAAAGTTGTTGTGAGAATCTTATTGAGTGTTTAAAATGCAATGTTCTTCTTGTTGTGACATTTTTACATATCGTGTGTGGTTTGGCTTACAATGTTTATTTTCGTTTTATTTAAAAATTTTTCAAATGATATAACTCCGGTTATTCTTTTTTTATACATAAAAAAGTCATTCTAAAAAATTGTTTGTCTTTTTAAGTACTACTGACAACCGTACATAGAATTTTGAAATCTTGAAAAAAGTAGTTTTAGACATTTTTAAAATATAACTTTATAAATTTTTATTAAAAATGGCTGGCTAATGAACTTGACCTTTATTTTAGGACACTTGGAGAGTATACCAAAGCCCAATAAAATATGTTAATTTTGTCCAAAAGTTATCGTGCTGACAGACTAAACATAAACAGGCAAACACACACACATAGGCAGACACATTCACGAAAACCTGTTTTTCAGGTTTGGAAGGGCTCAAAACGTGGAAATTAAAAAAAAAGTAGGAAGGGGTTAAATTTTGCACAAATCTAATACTGTCTGTAATTAGAATGTAGAAAACGCATCCGAACGTGAAGTGGTTCTAGGAAAATTTGTTGATATAATTCAGGCGAAAATTTTTATTATTTGAAATGTTACTTTACCTTGTTTCGTTCTCCCCAAAAGTTATTTTCTTCTCACATTAAGTGTATTCTTATAAAAAAATTTATTACAAATTTTTAAATCTTTTCAAATGCACAATTTTTGGTTTATTTATCTGTTTCCGTACCTTGCATTGTTTATCCAAAAATTTGATTTCTTCATTGTCAATGTAATTATTACGAAAAAAACAAAAAGTACACATCTTATTAGAACATGATTCTTAACAAATTGGTAGCTCTTTTTCATATGAACAAATTTTGCCTCCTTATTTTTTTCGCAGCTTGTGTTGTTTGTTTCAAAATTTATTTTTGTTTTATTTTTGATGCTGTTTTATGAATAAAAGAAAAACTGTGCGACGTATCAAAAAAATGTTTATTTTCGTTTTTTTCTGATTGATTTTGAAAATGCTATAACATCAGCAATTTTCATTTATCTAAAAAATTTATTATGATAAATTGTTTGTCCTTCTGAGTACTGGTTATAACCGCACATAGAATTTTCAAATCTCAAAAAAAAGTAGTCTAAAAATTTACAAAATGTGCTTACTTTTTAAATTTTCATCAAAAATGGCTGGCTAACAAACTTTAACTTCAATTTGTGACACTAAAGGAGTATACTAAAGGCTGATCCATTCTGTTAATTCTTTTGGAAGTCGTCGTTTTATAAAAATTAGGTTTAGCTCTATGTAGTTTATTTATAAAATATCAGGGATGCTTAGTAAGTCGAACTTCAAAATTTTCAGCCTCTCAATAAACGGAAGTGCAAAATGACTCTAATAGAGGCGCATCAAATTTAGGAATTCCTTTATTTGCTGGCCCCCACATTTTTATCAGGCAGGGAGAGAGACGAATGCGATTCTCGCTTTAAAAGGGCTGCCACTGCACAAGTACTCAATCCAGTATATTGCGCAATATTATGGAAATAGTTTCGGTGGCACTGACTGTTTACGTTTTAAAAATCCAACTGTTCCAACCATTCTGCCAGACCTAATTCTCCGGATTCTTTGGATACAATTACCTAGTAAACCTTTTTTCAGAAAGCTTTAGTCACGTGCTCCCCCGTACATTATTGTTGAAAACCTGATTGATTGCGACAGGGCGTGAAAATGATTTCCAGTGGTTCTCTTGTTTTTAGGGAAGAGAGTCGAGAAATGATACGATCTGCTACAGCTGAACCAGCGATCTTTCTTTTTAATCTAGCTACAAATACTGTCCGAAAAGAACCAACGATATTAGTAAAATTATAAATGCAGTGATTTGCAGAAAAACTAATTGTAAATATTATTATTGATGAATAACATATAGGCATAATACGTTAATGCAAAGATATTATACAGCTAATTGGAGAATGTAGAAACACTAAACATTGCACCAATAAAAAATTGTTATTTTGACTGTGGTGTTAAATTTATAATTAATTTGACAGTTCACCATACAATTAAAAAGATTATAAGCGCCTGTTATACATTACAGCAATTTGGATTAATATCAGAAATACTTCTACCGTGCATCTACAAAAAACAGTTCTGCGGCCTACACGGAGAGAAATCGCGAGAGACTAATTTACGGAATTGCTTTTCGATCTTAAATCTAGCTTTTTCTGTGATAAAAAAGCATGGATTTGTGTATTTATATCTCGGACGTGTCACTTGGCAAAAAGTCACTTGGCCCGAGAACCAAGATCAAGAAATCCTTGATTTTTATGCGTTGGTGTCGAAGATTCAGTCATTCGGCCACGCCCCACGATTTTCACGGTTTTCTAATCCTATGCTCTTAGTTCATAGAGTCCGAGATTTTGAAGCAAGGATGCCAACATGATTATATTTCACGTAGCTCGAGAATTCATATCTTGAATTCTGTGTCCTTATTTCACGTGAAATTTGTAGCTCTAAAATGACGCGCTTCAGCGAACTCAGATCTCGCGATTTTTTCCTGTGCACTTGGACGTTCATTAAGTGACTTTAATTCTCTTCTTCCCCTTGCACCTTTTCCTATTTTCCCTTATTTCCTAACCTTCCCATATCCTTCATTTGTCTCACTAATCTTCTTGTTCCCCTAGCAGTTCCCTTACTTCACACCCCCATCGCTTTTCCTGCTTCCCTTCCACCACTTTCCCTTTATCCCGTCAATCAATTTTTCTATACAAATGACAAATTTTTCTAAAACGTGAAAAATTATATAAATTGCAGTAACAGTTTTAACAGGTTAATTAGTAAGTACATTCTGTAGCGTGAGGCATTCATATTTTGACTCACGAGAAATTTTATGGATATGGTGATTTGCTTTCTATTGAGCGATTGGCTAGCAAAATTCGCGCTCGAATTTTTGGAAATGCAGTAAATAAATTGCGACGTGGTATAATATAACTTAGACGATTGGTGAGTTGCGAGAATCAATTACGAAGAGTGGAAAAAATAACTGTCTGCGATCTCCGCGCTGGTCAATGAATTATCAGTATCATTAACTCTTGTGAGTGTTCCCATATAAATCTGAGCGATTAATAAACCATTTAACCACGTTTGTGCGGATGAATGAACTGTAAGAAATTACAAACAATTTTGTGTTTTCAGCGTGGTTTTAAATATGACGCAACGATTTTAAGCCGTATGATTGGTGTCTATTTTCCGACGCTAAAGATGTATCTGAAATTGGAAAGAAGAATCTAAAACTTGAATCTTTTATACTAAATATCATAATCTGGCAGAAGATGTTGACTTCAGAAAGAAATAGCGTAATAATAATCACTTTTTTGATGAACACACTCTATTATCCATCCCTCTCATGGATGGCACTGCTGATCTCTTATCATCAAGGGTACTCACCAAAGCGATAAGTAAACCCATTAGATTATATTATGAGCAATTTAATCTGTATTTTAGATTTTGTCTCGTTCTTTATTCGTTTATGCATTTATTCTTTTATTTGAATCGATTTACCGTGTATTTGTTTGTGAATATTAGTCAGCGTCTATGTTAATGGACGAAGCGGACAAATTGCCAATTTCAGATATTGAAGATTTTCACCTGATTGGGCTTGTAAATTTTGTGTTATACATAATTTTAAAACATGATCGCTGAATGCAGTTGATAATTGTGACATTTAATTTAAATACAAACATCGTCAATTGTTGAGTTATATTTTGTGTTTTATTTCTCTCTTGAATAACTCATTTACTGATTCGTTCTCCTTTCCTCTGGATTCAATTCTTTACTTTCATAATTATTCTCTTTTATTTAATTCGACTTAAAATTTGTAATTATGAGAACAAATATAAATAGTTGAAATATCTCTTGAATTGGGAAAAGATACGTCTCAATGTTATAAATTTTTAATTTTAGTGAACAAAATAAAAATATATTTGCTACATTTGGCGCCACAAGAGGGACGCGAACGTCTCAACTTCATGAATAAATTAATAGTAGGTATTTGTAAAAAATTAATGAATTCAACTCCTATTAATACCCAATTAAAAAGAGGTATATTATTTTCTGATTTAGAGAGAGAGAGAGAGAGACAAAACCAAAGTTGTATTAGTCGAATTAATTAATATAATACGCGTCGTAATTTTTCAGGAAAAATGCCAGACGACGATGATACTAGGGATATGACTCTCGAGAAATTACAAGAAGAACTTAAGAGCATGCGTGTACGGCCGAAGCCCAGCAACAAGAAATTGATAGATTACGTAATCATGTATTGTCCCCGACACCGAGCTAGAGTGATCTAGGGAATTGTTTAATTAATGCTTTGCTTGCTGGGTTACAGAGAATTCACATGGAGGCAAAGCCCCTAAAATTCGAAAACGAAGTGACGAATCCTAAGGAATTTTCGGAGTCCTTGGATCAATATTTTCGGGTTGAGGATATTTGAGACACAAATAAACTTAATGTTATGGATAGCGCACTTTCAAACCGTGCCAAGAATTGGTAGGATACAAGCAGATCCAGTTTTGACGATTGTGATGGGTTTAAAGTTGCTTTTTTGCGAGAATTCTATTCAATTCCGATCCGTGTTAAAATTAGGTCTGCTTGGCTCGCTAAACAATTTGATCCCAGTAAAAGAAATCTTCAGGCATATTTTCTGGAGCAAGTCAAGGAAGCACAATATTTTTCTACCCCGATGGAAGCATATAAAAAACATTATAATATTATTTAACAAATGCCGATCCGCGTCCAAAAGTCACTAGTAGCTGTAGATTTTGCTGAGTTGAATAAAATTACTCAGGCTTCGGCACAGCTTAATGCGGCTTTCGCAGATAAAACAAATGAACAAAACAGAACCCAAACCAATAATAGAAATTTTGACTATGGCAGAAACGGTTAAAATAATATAAAACGCGACCAGCAAAGGGTTCGAAATTTTCAAAATAGTACCAATACCCAAACTAATTGTACATGTGCCTTTGTTGATCAATACTCGGACGAAATTAATGTATTACATTCACAATCGAGTCATATTGATCAGGTAGATCTTTCCAAAAATATCGGCTGTTGTAATAACGCTATGCAATTGTTAAATTTGAATATTCCACCTTTAAGTTTCTCATCAGATAATTTAAACTGATAATTGGCG
>JAUELO010454702.1:0-12903 GCA_032357855.1 Amphibolips quercusostensackenii | reverse complement strand
TTCCAGGCTTAGGACTGGCAGAATTTTTTACTTATCTAATTCTACTATAGAAATTTAATTCCTTATATTGTTAAACGTACTGTTATCGATTCTTAGTTTTATTATAAAATTATAATATCAATATTAAATCACATCAAGTAAACTAAATGCTGAAATTAGTAAAATATTTTCCACACACACTACGCGTACACAGCACAGTAAGACACTGCCGATTATCGTAATTTGCAGCAGGTAAGTACTAATTTTTAAGCCAGCTGAGTAAATACCCCTCTGCTATTGTGCGGATTTCGTCGTCCGGATGGGAAAAGAGAGCTCGGAACGCAACGCTCAGACCTAAAGTGACCGTGGTCCGCGAATTAAGGGTTTACTGACCATAGTCCGCAACTCGAGTGCAGCCGGACGCACTACGCCGGAAAAAGTACCGGAAAAGAAAAGGTACCGGAAAAAGAAGCTGCGAGGAGCCCCTTTAGGGCCAGGCCTTAACAGAAAACAATATTATATTCTAAAAATCTAAACTCTACAAGTCTACACCTCAAAAGTTTGCACTGCCCAAGAAATTTTTAGGCACTTACTGAGATACCTATTTGTTTGTTTCAGACAAAATCAAACTTGTTTCAATTCAATTTTTAAATAAAATAATTTACATGGACAGATAAAAGTTTGTTTGATTTAAATGAAAGTTTTTATTTAAATAGGTTATCCTCTTACATTTTTTTGTTAATGAAGAGGCGCAAAGATATTTATCAACTCCTATTTTACATAAAACCTACTATACGTAAATCTACAATCATGTGACCTAATAATACTCCCTATCGTAATTTATATATGTACTTTTCATTCTGCCGAAGAACCGTTTAATTTCTGATTTATTAATTGTTTAACACAAAATATTATTATGAATGACGATAATAATTATGATTTCTTTTTCAAAAATATTAGTAAATCAGCTTATATATTTATCTTACAATTAGTGGAAGTTTAAGAGTTATTAAGAAGTTTCAAAATGATGCAAGAATAATTTAAAATTTAAAAGATTTCAATAAAACTTAAATAAAAAGCACCTTTTTGAGGATAGCGAACAAAAACATTTAGAAGCTTTTTAAGCGTTTTAACAGGTTTCAAGAAAATGAAAAATTTTCTTAAGTTACCTAAAAAAATTAAAAATACTTTTTTTTTTGTTTGAAAAATTAATTTGGAAACAAAAATTTTAAAACATATCAACAAATTTTCAAACTTGGTACAAAAAAATCTAGAAGATTTTAAAGGTAATGTTTTCAATTCTGCAGACTTTTTTAAATGTCAGGAGAAATTCAAAATATTAAAGAAAATATTTAAAACATTTGAAAGTTTTGTCAAAATTTAAAGATTATTTGTAATTTGGAAAGAATAAAAAACACCTTTGATCAAATGTAGATTTTTAAATATGTGGAAAAAAGTATGAAATTTGAAATGATTTTTTATTTTGACTAATTGATTGTAACAAAAATTCAAAACAAAAAAAGATTTCTAAAAATATTTAAAAAAACATTGAAAGCTTTAGAGGCAACTTTTGTAATTTCGAAAGGTTTACCAAATTTTTTATGAAAATTCAAGTTAGTTTAAAAGACTTCTAGGAATTCCAAACAAAATGTACATTTTTAGAGATAGTGAAAAAAACATTCAAAAGCTTTTCACGTATTTTGAAAGATTTCAAGAGAATAAAGGACTTTCCTAAGTTTCCTAGCAAAATTTTAAATGATTCTTTCTCTATTTTAAAGAATAAATTTCAAGAGAATATTTAAAAATATTTAAAAATGTTTATAAACTTGTCACAAAAAAAATCTTGAAGAATTTAATTTAATGTTTTTAATGTTGCAGGTTTTTTTTTTAATTTTAGGGAGAAACTCGAAATATTATTTTAAAACTATTTAGAATTTTTTGAGGTTTTGAAAAAAATAAAGATTATTCATAATTCGAAGAGAATAAAAAAAATTTGTAAACAAATGTAGATTTTCGAATATTTTTAAAAAAGTGGGAAAGCTCGCAATTATTTTTCAATTTGACTAATTAATTGTTACAAAGAATTCAAAAAGATGAAAGAAATTTCTAAAAATGTGAAAAAAAATGTAAAAGATTTCAGGTCAATTCAGCGTAAACTCAAAAATTTTTTTCGCATTTTTTTCAAACCCAACTTACGTTCACAAGAAACGTGATATCAAGTTGAAAATTTGGTAAATTACATAAGAAGCAGTGAGAAACATTGGTCTGGTCTTAAATTTTTACAATTAAAGAAATATTTTGTTTTTTTTTTTTTGCTTTTTTTTATAATTAGGAAAATCTAGGACCTTACACGCGTTTCTTAGTGCTTCTGATTTAATTTACCAAATTTCAACTTAATATCACAATTTTTGTAATTTTGAACAATTTTCGAAATTTTGTAGAAAAGTTTGAATTAATTTTAAATACTTATTGAAATGTTAAATTAAAAGTAAATTTTTAAAGACAGCGAACAAAACATTTAGAAGCTTTTCACGTGCTTTGAAATATTTGAAGAGAATGAAACATTTTCTTATGTTTCCTAGCAAAATTTTAAATAATTTTTTTTTTAATTCATTTGAAAGGATATCTAAAGGATTTAAAAATATTTTGAAACATTCACAAACTTTTTACAAAAAAAATGTAGAAGATTTTAAGGTAATGTTTTTATGTTTTCAGATTTTTTTTTTAATTTCAGGAAAAATTCGAATAAATTTAAAGATATTAAAAATGTTTCTAAATTTATAAATAATTTTTAAATAACTTATTTTTTGAAGAGAATGTAGTTTAAATAATGTAAAAATTTTTAAACTGGAAAAAATTTCCGAAAATATAAAAAAAAATAGTTCTTAATTTCTTCCAAACATCTAAAAGTCCTAAAGTCTAAAAGATCAAACTGATGCCAATTATTCTTTAGATTTTTCAACGTCCTATAAAATAAAGAAATTTTCTTGACAGCTAAGGCAAAAAGAGTTATTCATACAAATTTCATTCAAAAATTTTTTTTTAGTTTCAAAGATATCGCGAGTTGAGTTTTAAAAAACTCATTAAAATTTGGACTCTCGGAGCTTGAATCCACTAGAATCCTTTGGTCTGTCGCGTTATCCCCTCCCTTTCCTACAAGGCGGAGCGCTCGCTCGATGCATGATATTGCACGGTTGGTATGTGTCGAAATGGGCCCTGTATACTATAATCAGAAAAATTCTCACCGCTTTTGAGAAACGACCAGTGCTGGGCCAAAAATTGGTGGTGCCCTAAGTGATATTTCATTTTCTGACTCTAACGTTAAATATTTTTTTTAACGTTTTATTTAAATGTTTTATTATACCTATTTAATTGCATTATTTTTACTGTTAAGAATATGTAATATAATGTGAATTTACTTTAGATTTATTACTGTATATTCACGTCACAAGTTTAGTACACATTTACTTTTTGTAAGTTTTATAAATGCTGAAAGATTGATTATATGAGTAAGATAAATATTTTAAGGGTGGCTACTTGACTGGAAAATAATTGAAAATTTTATTAACCAGGAATTCAATTAAAACCCAAAAATTTAGTTTTGATTACAGTGAAATTCAAGTTTTTATCATTATATAATTTCAATTAATTCAGAAAAGTGATTTTTACTTTATCTAAAGTCGTAGCGTATATAAGTGTATTTATTAGATTACGGATTCATTTACTTATTTTGAAATTCAAGTACTTGATAAAAGTTAAACTCATTTATTAAAAATTAATTTTTTGATTAAACATTCATCATCTTAATTGAAAATTCATCTCTGGTTTAAAATATAACTTATAATTTGTTGAAAATCGATTTATTTTATCTAAAAATTTAACTTTTTGAGATGAAAATTTAACTATTTTGCTGAAAATACGTTTTTTTTTTTAAGAATTAGATTTTTAAGAGGAAATTGAACTATTCTATTTCTGGTTAAAAATTTATTTTCTTCCTCTTTTTTTATAAAAGTTCCAACCAGCCCAGTTGAAGATTCATCACTTTAGTTTAAAATTCATCAGCTTGGTCACAAATTAATTTCTTTAAGTAAAAATTCAACTGCTCTACTTTCAGTTGAAATCGATCTTTCCGAGTGCAAAATTCAACATTTTGAATGAAAATTAGTATTTTTAATAGAAAATTTAACTATATAGTTAAATATTTATCATTTATTTAAAAATTCGTATTTTTCGGTAGAAATCAATCTGATTGGTTAAAAATTCATCTTCATGTTTAAAAATTAAATCATTTTATATGAATATCCATTATCATAGTAGAAAATTGATCTTTCCGGTTTAAAATTGAACTATTACAGTAGAAAATTTACAGTTTTAATTGAAATTTAATTACTTTGTTTGAAAATATAACTATTTTTTTTAAGTTATTTTTTGTTGTTAAATGTGATTTTTGCATCTGAAAATTGAACTTATTTTACTGAAATATTGAAAAATATCATCTTGTTTGAAGGTTAATCTTTTTGTCTCAAAATTCTTCTCACCGAATAAAAACTCAACTATTCCAGGTCAATATTTATCATTTTAGTTAAATATTTATCTTTCAGGTTGGAATTAAAACGATTTGGTTAAGAGTTGAAATTTTTCGTTAAAAATTATTTTTTTTTTGATAATTCATAATTTCAATTAAAAATTCATTTCTTGGGCTGCAATATGAGCTATTTTATTACAAAATTGTTTTTTCTTTGGATAAAGAAAGACTTTTTCCGAAAATTTAGCTACATATTTTGTTAAAAATTTGTTTCCTTTCTGGTTAAAAATTATATATTTTTTCAACAAAAAATGTAAAAATTATACCATTTGAACATTTTATAACATCAATTAAAAATTCATTTCTTTTGTTGAAAATTTAATTTTTGAACATGTATTTTTTGTAAAAAAAAATTAACTTTCAACCCAAAATCTGATAGTTACATTTTTAGTTAATAAAATTAATTTTTGACCAGACTTATAAATTTTCTAATCTTAATAAATAATCTTCATTTGAAAGAGTTGAATTTTAACCCAAACACATTAGTTTTCAACAAAAAAAATTCATCTCCAACTTAAATAGTTTAATTTTCAATTTAAAAAAAATTAATTTTTACCGTAAAAATAATTTGTCAACCAAAACTTAAATAAATAAATTTAAAATTTTAAAAATTGATGTTTAACCAAACAGATAAATTTCAAACGAAGACTATGAAATATTTAACTAAGATTATAAATATTTAAGTGAAATAATTGAACTTTAGACCAAAAAGATTAATTTTTAGCCAAGAAGATTAATTTATACCAAAAAAGACGAATTTGAAACTAAAAAAGATTATTTCTCAAACAAAAATGGAATAATTAAATTTTGAGTCAAAAAATGAATGTTTAACAAAAGAAACGAGTTTTTAATTAATGTTTTGCAATTTTCAACTAGTATAATAGTTACATTTTCAGTTGAAAAAAATATATAATTTTCAACTAAGAAGGAAAAAAAATTTCAACAAAATATGTAGCTAAATTTCCGGAAAAAGTCTCTTTTTATCAAAAAGAAAAAAATTTTAATCAAATAGCTCATATTTCCACTTAAGAAATGGATTTTTAATTGAAATTATGAATTTTCGAGAAAAAAAGATAATAATCATTTATGATAACAGATTTAACTTATAACTAAATCATTTTATTCTTAACCTGAAAGACGAATTTTCAACTAAAAAATAGTTTTGAATGATTAAAAAGTTGAAGTAAAAATTTAAAATAATTTTTAACACAAGAGTGTAACATTTCCTAAGTAATTTTATTTCCAACCTAACAGATAATTTTTTTAATTAAAATGATAAATATTTAATTAGTATACTTAAATTTTCAACTCAGAAGAATTATTTTTAGACAAAAAGATTAACTTTTAAAGAAGAAGATGATTTTTCATAGAAAAATTGACTTTTTAATAAAATGCGTGTATTTTTACAAAAATAGTTCAATTTTATTAAAAAAAAAGCAAATTCTCATTTAAATTGCTAAATTTTAAACTAGGAAAGGGCGATTTCAACTGAAAATAAAACAGTTGGATTTTCAGTTAAAGAAATTAATTCTCGACCAAATTGATGAATTTGCAACTAAAATGATAAATTTTCACCTGGGATAGTTCAAATTTTCATGAAAAAATAAGTTTTTCAAAAAAAAGATCAGTTTTCTATAAAAAAGAATAATTTTCCACAGATTATATAAATTTTCAAACAAAAAATTGCATTTTTAAACGAGAAATTGGAATTTACAGCGCTCTAGTAAAAATTTTATTCAAAGAAAAGATAAATTTTCAATTTACAATCAAGCACAAATATGTTTTTTTATGAAGAAATATTTTATGTAAAAATAAGCATAAAAAAAGATTTACAATTAAAAAATAGACTTTGAAGCTACCTCACTTTTTGGCTCATAAGAGACAAAAAAACAATTGAAAAAGGGGGAAAAATTAATTTTCAACGAGAAATAGAGTAGCTCAATTTTTCCTTCAAAAATCTAATTTTTTACAAAAAAAAACGTATTTTCAGCAAAAAAGAGGTAAATTTTCATCTGAAATAGTTTTAAATTTTTAGATAAAAGAAATTGATTTTCAACAAATATTAGTTACATTTTCAACCAGAGATATATTTTCAATCAAAATGATAAATGTTTAAAAAAAAATTAATTTTAAATAAATGAGTTTGACTTTCAACCATGTAGTTAAACTTTTAAATAAGTCAATGAATCCGTAACCTAATAAAGACACTTATCCTACGACTGTAAATTAAGTAGAAATCACTTTTCTAAATTGACAAAAATTATTTGTTAAAAGTTTTTGACCACTTCCAAAATGAATTATCATACCTTAAATACAAACAATACATTATTACGAAATTTATAAACAATGGATTAAAATATATTAATTAATTATTAAAATATATTGTTTCTGCACTTTTAGGCTATGTAATTTAATATTGTTATGTAATTTAATATTGGCTATGACAAATTATAGCCAATATTCAATTACATAATCTTAAAATAAATATTTTATTTATGTTAGCTGATGAAAAAAAATTAAAATTCAATCTTCATATAATTTAATACTGTAAAAAAAACAATCCAGTCAATAATAAATCAATCAGTTTACTACATAAAAAGCACTAAACAAATGTTTTCATTGAAACTTCAAATAATTTTTAGTTCATATATTTTTTTTAAACTTTAAGCTTCATTTCTGAAAATTTTAATTATCAATAACCTTTTATACTGATTTTCGAAAAAAAATTAAAACATATGTGCATATGATTTTGAAAATTAAATTCAGATACTCATTTCATAATAGCACGAGAATTAAAAAAAATTATATAAATTTAATAAACGTATTTAAAATAAAAAAATAAACTTCTATTACACAAATAATAGCAAATGTTCAATTACAGAATCATAAGGTTAATAATCGATTTATGTTCAGCATAAAAAGCATAAAAAATAATGTTTATTGAAATACTCAAATAATTTTGAGATTATAGTTGTTTTTTGTGTTTTAAATTGCGTATCGATAAATTTAATTGATTAATAACCCAAAAATGTAATTTTAGAAAAAATTGAAATACATTTACATATTAGTTAATCATTTCACAACATGAAAAACAATAAACAGTCATTTTTATTGAAACAATCAAATAATTTTTACTTTATAGTTTGCTGAAAAGTTGAATTAATAATAAAATTTTTAACTTATTTTATGAAAAAATGAAACGTATGTAGTAAATATGATTTTCAAAGCAGAATTCTGATAATTATTTTGCAACACCGCAAAAATGTACAAATATTATATTATTAGAATGAAGGTATTTTAAACATGAACAATCTTTTATTATACAAATTATAGCCGATATTCAATTGCATAATTTTGTAGTGAATTATTAGTTTCTGTACTTAATTTAAAAAATTAAAATGTAATATTTGCGTAGTTTAGTATCATTAATAAGATTAATCATTTAATAATTAATTTATCTGCTTGCAATATAAAACACTAAAAGACTGAACTATAATTTTAAATAAATAATTATAAATAATAATAAAAAAAAATTTAATAATTTTTACTTTTTTTCAATTTTCACTTTCATTTTTAAAAATTTTATGTATAAGTAACCTTTTATACTAATTTTAGAAAAAATTAAAACATATTAATTTATAATTGTGAAAATTAAATTCAGATACTCATTTGACAACATCAAAAACATTTACAAAAATTACATAATAGAAACAGAGTTATTTTATATATAAATAAACTTTTATTATACAAATTAAATCCAATACAAAATTACATAACCTTAAAGTAAATAAGCAGTTTATGTACTTAATGGAAACAAATTTAAATTAAATCTTAATGTTATTTTATATTTTAAAAATAATTAATCAGCTAATAATTAATTAATCAGTTCACAAAATAAGAAGCATTGAGGCCATGTCAGCGTAACCTCAAAAAATGTTTTCGCATTTTTTTCAAATCCAACTTACGTTCACAAGAAACGTGATATCGAGTTTAATCTTCGAGAAATTAAATAAGAAGCATTAATTAATGAGTGGCTGGTCCTAAATTTTTATAGTTATGGAAAAAGCAAAAAAAATTTTTCACAAAACAACTTTTTTTATGTTTGTAAAAATTTAAGACCAGACAAACGTTTTTTAGTGCTTTTTATTTAAATGTGGTGGTTGTTTAACCTTTTTATTATATATATAGTTAAAATTTTGCCATACGGCCTTGCCTTTCTACTAAATTAGATATAACAATGTAGCCGATTCCTACTATACTACATTATTACTACAACCATATAGTCAATTTCTACTATTCCACAATCTTACGCAAGATAGTGTATTGAATTTTCGACGTTAATATAAAGTAATAAATTTAAAGTAAATTCACATTAAATTGCATATTCTCAACCTTAAAAATAATCAAATAAAATAGTAATAATATAAAATTCAAATGAAACATGTCAAAAAAATATTCGACGTTGAAGTCAGAAAATGAAATATCACTTGAGGCACCACCAATTTTTGGCCCGGCACTGGTCGTTTCTCAAAAGCGGTGAGAATTTTGCTTGTTAGTACATAAGGACCATTCCGACCGATATACCCAGCGTCCGATATTATGCATTAGGGAATTCAAGCTTTGAAAAGCAGAACCCAGCGAGCGCACCTTTTAGGAAAGGGAGGGGATAACGCGACAGACCGAAGGATTCCAGCTCCGATAGTCAAAATTTTGATAAGTTTTTTAAAACTCAGCTCGCGATATCTTCAAAATTGAAAGAGATTTTTTAATCAAATCCGGATGAGTAGCTCTTTTCACCTTAGCGAAGCCTTCGGCACCATGAAAAATAAATAAACAGCATACAATTAATGACAAATTAGTGCATATATACTAATTCTCAAATGTAAATCTTTCCAAAATCAGTACATGCAAAAAATTTATTGAAAGATGATTCACGAAAAATATGGAATATTACTGCGAAAATGAAAAGTGAAACCAAGAATTCCAGAGGTTATGAAAAATGGGGTACTGAACTGTGTGATGAAAATTAGATTTTTAGAGTATTTACGAAAATTTTTGATAGAGTATATGTAAAATAGGACAATGATAGTGACATAAAAATTTTTTATAATGAAATAGCCCACATAGAAAAAACTGGGGCATCCATTAGAACCATTTTTTGGCCCCACTTGCTGAAAAGTAACTTAAAACGATAAAAAAGCTCTAAATCATACCCCAATTAAAGTTCTAAATTATCCTAGTTGTAATTGAGCCTATTTATGAAGAACATATTTTTCACTTTGCCCACTTCGATATTTTCTCTAATTAATAACATAATTTTCATTTTATAACACACATGTAATCAAACTCTGATGAACATAACCTAATGAAAAGAATTGAAGAACAAAATATTACTGCATCTAAAATAAAAAAGAAAATGATTTAATAAATACCATTTGCAGGTTATGTAGCAAAGTTGTCAACATAAAGGCGTATTCATATGCAAGAAACTCTTCGTGGGAGTCATCAGCAGGACTGCCAATGTGGGACCTCTGCTCTACTGCGCATGTGCTGCATGAGGCGCTTTATTAGCTCCCATTGGCGCGCCCATTTGAAATGTTTAACAATACAATTTTTTTATTTAATATTATTGAATAAAAGTAATTATATTTTAACATGCTTAAGCAGTACGTGGATGGTTTTTAATTTATTCTGACTTTTAGGTCAAAAAAAAATAAATATTCAGTAAACAAAAAATACCGTGTTATTTAATGTAATCTTTTTTAATTTTTATATTATTGTTACTAATTTATGCATTGAAAATTGTAGTTATAATCATTTAAATCGATAAAAGAATTTTATAACGGGTCTAATTTGAAATATTTAATATTTATTTATCGAGAAATTGTAATTTTAATTTTATGAAAGGTAAATATTAAATAGAAAGTGATAAAAAATAGAGATGATAAATAAAAATATAGAAAATATAGATATATTTTGTAAATTACAGGCATAAATATAAAATTCATTTTTTTATAATAAAGCAACTACACGTTTCGAATTGGTTTTCAGTTTCTTCTCAAGATGCGAAAAATACAAAAATTTGTTGAAGATTTTAAGGGACGACAAAAAATCCAAACAAAATAAGATTCTTAAAACTGAACAATTTTTCAGTGGAGAAATTCCCCAATAATAAAATTCCCGAAAATATAAAATTGCCGAAATTTAAAAATGACAAATTGGAACATTTCCGAAAAAAATTGCCGAATTATAAAATATTTCAACTAGAAAATTTCTAAATTATAAAATTCCTGAATTTGAACAATAAAAAATCCTTTAGTTAAAAAATATTATTTACTAATTAAAAATAAGTGACTTATACATTTTTTATGAGAGAAAAACATTTTCTTAATGTTTAAAGTTTTAAAAAATTATGGTTTTAATTTGAAATAACAATAATTTGAAAAATGTATTTCTAAATGAAATTTTTTTTTCAAATTTGCATAGAAAAATTACAAAATAGTTTTGAAAAATCGAATTTTAAATTTTAAAAAATTTAAAAAAACTTAGAAAAAAATCTGTGCTGAGCTGAATTCTGCAAAGTTTGTTCGCACGTGTGTTATTTTTTTCAAATACAATTTCTACACAATTCTAATTATTTTCATTAAAACAATATTGTTAAGAAACTATTGACTTAAAAAAATTATTTTTGGTAAGAGTATTTGATTTTTGTAATTTCAATAAATAAATAATATCTATTAAAAAATTTTTTTTAAACTGTTTCAGTTCGGGAATTTTCTAGTTCGAAAATTTTCTAGTTCGGATAATTTATGATTCGGAATAATTCAATTTTGACAATTTTATAATTTCGGGAATTTCATTATCTGAAAATTTTTTCAATCAGAAATTTTATAGTGTCCGGAATTAAATTTTTTTTTGTATTTTTTAGTCGTGTCTTTTAATCTTGGAAAATTTTTGTACTTTTCGCATCTTAAAAATAAACTGAACACCAGTTCAAAACGTGTTGACGCTTTATTTAAAAAAATAAATTTAACATCTATGTTAGTGAAAAAAAAAGTTTTTCTTTTACTCAACATACTTTTTTGTACGTTTAAAAATAAGTTTTACTAAGTTTTCATTTAATATTTGACTTTCATAAAATTTGAATCACTATTTCTCGATAAGTAAATTTTTAATATTTCAAATCGTACCTGTGATAAAATTTGTTCATTTATTCTAATTACATAAAAAATTTAAAATGCATAAATTATTGAAAATAATTTAAAAAGAAATTTAAAAATATTACATTAAATAACATCATACTTTGTATTTACTAAATACTTATTTCATTTTATCACCTAATGCTCGGAATATATTAAAAACCTTCCACGTATCACTTAAACATGTTAAAATATAATTATTTTTAATTATTATCATTATCAAAAAAAAGTTGTACCTCTCAACATTTTAAAAAAGCGCGCCCTACTTTGCAAACGTTTGGTTTATGAATGCGCCTTGATGTTGCTCTTATCAAGTGCGCTCGAAAGAAACGCTTTTGGGTCTCTAAAGGTATCTATTAGAGCTCAAGTTCTAAGCGATGCCAAATTCTATTTGAGCTATAACTTTAGTAAACGCCTAGTATTTTCTGTAAGCTTTTTAATTAAAAAAAACTTTTTGGTTAAAAATTCTTATTTTCGAGCAGAAAATTGAATTGTTATGTAGAAAATACGAGATACGACTTTTTCATTTGGAAATTCATCTCTTTTTGTGAAAATTTATTTTTTTTTTATGAAAAATGCACTTGTCCGATAGAAAATTTATCTTTTTGGTTTAAAATAGCGTGATCGTGATAAAATAGTGTGATCGTGATAGATTCTATGACTGGTGCTTAGCAAACAAATTACCTCTAAACTTGGCAAAATGTGAAGTAGTAACGTACACAAGATCTACTTAGGAACTGATTTCAACTTACATTTATGATTTGAAGAGCACTGATATTGCATGTGATTAGCTATACATAACATATGACATATGACATATAACATGTAACATCTAATATATAATATAAACCATATAACACATAAAATATAACATATAACATATAACATATAATATATAACATATAACATATAACATATAATATATAACATATAACATATTTTCACTTCAACCATCAGCTAACTTCACTTCGCTGAGTGCTAAGGGGAAAGCAATGGACCAAATGCATAAGATTCGGTCCATTTTTGCCCTTTTTTCCTAACATCTTCGTAAAAAATAATTTTTTCTGCATAATTGTATTCAAAAAATAGTTTTCATTTCTTAAGAACTATTTAACGGAATAATAAAATGATAATTATCAT
>JAUELO010454694.1:0-12904 GCA_032357855.1 Amphibolips quercusostensackenii | reverse complement strand
AAAGCACATAATGACTTTTTGCACTTTAAAATTGCGTTAAAAGGTCTAAAACCAGCTAAAACATTGACGGCAACGTAGAAAGAGAAAGAAACCAATCGCGGTCGCCGAGCCGTCGCGGCCGTGGTGGGGCAAGAGCTCGAGCGAGAATAAGGAGAAGCGGCAAGGTAAAAAGAAACAAGGTAAATAGCGGCGACTGTAATTGATTGTAGTAGAATAAACTTGTGATTTTTATGTTAGTCCAGCAGTAAAATAGTAAAATATTACTATTTATCAGTCAAATACTCAATTATTAGTGGATTCATAAAATCATCCAATAAACAATTTAATTATAATTTAATTAGTAAAACTTGCACTAACTCAGATTTAGAGATTAAAGTGGAGCAAAACTCTATATTTGGAAATTGTACTATGACAGATGGTTAAAATATTGCTGTCCACTGTGTTCCATTTCCAGATAATATGAAACTTTTGCCTGGCTAAGCCTACAAAACAATTTAGAAATTTTAGCGAAATAATTTTTTAGAGTCAACAAAACAGTTTTCTTACAAGTAACTGCGTAATACTGCGTTACCGATTAATGGTTATTTATTAAAAAGACCCTTAAAAAGCGTTTGTAACCTACAATATTATGCAAGATTAAAATTTGTCACTTATGGGGTTTTCTTTGGGGACATATAAAAGTGTCTTATAGTCATGCACCCAAAAAATTTATGAATTATATGGAATTATTTGTAGCATACTATTGCTTTTCAATATTAGATTTACAATAAGCTGACTTTTTTCATGTTAAGTCAATGGCAAACTTAATGGCTTGCATGAGCTCAAAATATAAACCGATTCTACTTAAATTTAACGGAAATTTTTTTCGTCATTAAAAAAAATTTTGGTTGGGGTTATAAGCAGAGAAATTATAATGCTGCTAATAATGCTTATCATTAGTATTTGCTATATTTATTATAATAAATATATATAATAACATAACATTCTTGTTTTATACTTTTGTCGTTTTTTTATTTCTAAAGTATTCGACATTTTTTAATTAATTAATTTTATTTTATACCATTCAGTAAATTTTAGCTGAAAAATTCATTTTAATGTGCTCATAAATTTCGTAACTTGCGTTAGTCTGTACGGACGAAAATTGTCTGAAAACAAATAAGATAAAAAAAGACAAGTTATAAAAGCCTCAACCTAAATTTTTATTCTCTGATTAAGATATGATATGTGTTTTTTACACATCATTAAAATATTTTGAACCTTATATACTGATATTTTTTAAAACCTAATTAACAATTAACTGGTTTTTACTGATTTCACTGCTCTTTTAAATAATTTTGGGATGCTTTATGCTTATCGATTGATAATATTATTGGTCCAGACATTGTATTGTCACAAATTTTTTTTCGGAATAAACATACGATCAATTAAGCACGATCTGCACCGAGAAAAAAATTTTCTTCATTTGAGAGGAATATTCCTCTTCTTCAATCCTCTCACATTTTCTTCTCGAAGAGAGACTATTTCTTTAGAAATAAGAGGATTTTTCTCTTTTTTCGAGAGGAGAGATGGCAAATGCAAAAATTTTGCATTTCTCTCTCAGGTTGAGTATAATCATCTTATCTGTAGAGAAAATACTTTTAGATCAGAACTTGCGCATGCGGAGTCAATCAAGCGCAATAACCTAACTTGCTCAGTTACGGTTGGCTTTATCGGTCACTCTGGGTGGATTTCAAAAAAGCAGTGAATTATTATACCTTCAAAAAATGGATAAAAGACTGATTTTTTATTTGAAAAATTTAAATCGCAGCATGTATGTGCAGTTCGAAAGCAAGTACATTTTCAGATTGTGCATTTCTTTATGCATGTGACGTACAAATGTTATGGTTTCTTCATTGCTAACATTTTTCCTATATATTTCCGTATAAAAATACTCTCATGCCTTTATGTTTGTTGTTCTTTTTTCTTAGAGAACAATGTATAAAGTATCGAAAAATTAAGCAGAATGGCAAAAACGCCGCTTCTATCATAAGTAAAATTATAGAACCGGTTAGTAACTGGGCGATTTTGTTAGAACAGCTAGACTCCGTAAAATGTAAAAAAAAAGTTTCGACACCGCGAAATTCGCTGCGTAATCAGAAATTTGCTTACGGCAAATTTTAATGGACTATGGGCAAAGTTGCGCGTGATTAATAAACAAAAAAATAGCATAGTGTATAAGAATCTATAGCATATTTTTTCGGGATCCAAAGTTCTAGTCCGGAAGATCTTTCTTCCGGCAAATTTTGCCGTCATAACCTATAAAAATTAGGGCTGAACGCCCACCTGTCACTGGCCAAGAGATTATGTGTATAATCACACTGCGACCCGTTTTCATGGTGTGAAATTAAGAGTTTATTTAAAAATGGATTTTCAAATTGATAATGTGTACTTTAATTCTGAAGTTATATTATAAATTTCAGATTCACCGACCAACAAAAGGAAAAATCCCGGACCTACTAAGGGGGGAAATTTACCAAATTGAAAAAAAAATTCTTCTGCTTATTTTTTGGTCATTCATTCAACTTTTGTTTGCCTGAAGTACGTATAAATAATAGTCAGAATACAAAAAAAACGGGCGATTTAAAAGAAACTGATTTTTAAGGGCTTTTTTAAATATACATAAAATATCGCAGGAAAAATTATTATACATAGTTAGGAAGTTCTTCTACAAATTTTTACAAAACATTTTTTTTGTTTTGTTTGATGGTTTAGAAATGTATTTATTTGATCTGTTTTGTGTGGCTGAATAAAGGCCTTTCTGAAGACGGAATTGCGCACAATATGTAGATAATTTACAAATAACAAGAATTGAAGGTTTTTTAAACACATTTTAGAATCATGGTCATGACGACGCATACTAGTCTTAATTATATTTGATGAAACAGCAAAAAAAATTTCGTGAAATATGTGTACACAGTAATAAAACAGAAAAAATTTTGTTCCTGCATCAAAGAACCAATAATTTTTTTAGTGGTACAAAAAAAATGCCATATTAATGATATTTATACTTTTTCAAAGAAGGGAACTTTAAAATTTTATAACTCATTCAAATAAAAAAATGAATTATGTTAACCTTTTAGTTGCAGAGAAATTTAAGTAAAAATTGACCATTTATAAAATGCAAAATATGTACATAAAATCACTGGATATCTTAGGTAGAGTGTCTGACCTGACTGCTGGTCAATATATCGACCAGTTCCGCAGGCAACGTAAAGTGAAATGTAAAAAATTTGTCTCATTTGCCATGAAGGTTTAAAAATGCCATTTCAAGGTCAAATTTTGTTTCTAATTTAAGCCATGTTTTTAGAAGGTTTTTGTACGTAGTTTGATGCGCTAAATTTTATGTAACCTTGAGATATAAGGTTGAAGCTCACTGCGTTTGTGGCTGAAACTAAAATTTTACCTCGAAATAGATGTTCAAGGTCAAAGATGCTTTGTGGATTTTTTTTTACTGTTTTCCCCATTTTTAATGCATCAATGACGCTAGACAGTCATCTCCAACTTTCGCTCACGCAAAAAATGAAATTTGACCTTGATGGAAGATTTTCAAGTTCAAGGATACCTCAGTGATTTTTTTCAGTATTTTTTTCGTATTCGGTACATCAAATTACGTAGAAAAAAACTCTGAAATCCTCGCTTCTACTAGAAATGAAATTTGACATTGAAATACCGGTTTTCAAGGTCAACAATGTTTCAAAGAATTTTCAAACTTTTTTCAACGTATTTGAAACATTAAATTTTGCCTAAAAACATGTAATATTTTGTGCCTTTTGAGTGGTCGATATATCAACCACCCCGCAGCTAAAAGTTTAAGCATATATTTTTTTCTATGCTCTTAAAAGTTTTTTGGTCATTGTATGGTTGAGAAATTCTTAACTTTTTAAGTTATCCCATACTTTCTTTATTTTTCCTACAGTTTTAATAAGTTTTCTTCAAAAAGTTCTTATTAAAAAAGTTATAATGGCAAAATAAGAAAACGTTAAATGGTGAGTTTTAACTCAATTTACCTGATATTAACAATTCTCAATAAAATTTACAAAAGCACTTTTTTTTATGGGAAATACCTGTAAAATTTTATGGAGCTTGCGGGACCTACGAATTTTATTTTTAAAAATCGCAATTATTTTTTATGTATTTGAATAAGTTTGGAGACGATGTGAACAAAAATTAAAAAAACAAAATTTCTATTAGTTTAAGCTAAAACTTTTTTCAAATCTAAATGTATAACATAACTATTTTATTTTTATTTTAGAATTGATCATAATATATTCAAATATTTTTTGTACGGAGAAAAAAATCTTTTCTGTATAAAATTGTCTTTCAATCATCCTGTTAAATAAGTGAATAGAAACAAAAATAAATTAAAGAATCAAGCTAGACAGATTTCTAAAAAATTTAGTTTTTAGTTTAATAACAAAATTCACAAAAAGGACCAAAATTTTTAATTTTAAGTGCTTCTTATGTTTTGTGAATTTTTCAAACATTATTTTATGAGTTTTCTTGCAACACACAAGAGAACGGATACAGAAAGCCATGAGGATGAAGTCTAACAAGCCGAAAAGGCGCGACATTTTGAACCAAAAATGTAACATTTAAATTTTCAGTTGAACTAATTAATTTGTAAAAAACAATGTTAACAAAATAGTAACATTTTCGACCAAAAAAATAAACAATAAACCAAAATTTCGAGTCTTGAACCACAAAAATTAATGTACAAGTAAGAAATTTAAATACCAGCTAAGTATTATTACTTTTAATAAAAAACAATAAGTATTGAAAAAACTTAAGAAATGAAAAATACTTTATTATTATAATGCATGAAGTTTATTTATTTGATCGAATGTACATAGATTTTATAAGACGCTTCCCGAATTATACAAAAATATAGACCTAGACTTATAAACAATAGAGTTAGGATATTAAAAAAGTTTCAAGGTGAATATTGGGAGGAGAGGTAAAATCAAAATTCGGAATAAAAATTCTATAAATATTCTTGAGTAAATTATTTTGATTACTTGCGCCCCTTTTTATTTTCGGTAGTAGCTTCTAGGGTGCGTGGGAGAAATAGTGACGACTCGTCTTCTTAAAACTGAAGCTGGTTCTGAAGGTCGATACTGGGTGTTTTCCGATTCTAACATTGTATGGTAGATACTCCTCCTACGTGGTATTGTTACAAATATGCAGTCTTTGTAAACCAGTTTTGTTTCCTTGATTATGTAAGGCTTGAAAAAGTCATAGGCATTTGTGAAATACAACTTGTTTAACCTTATCTTAACTGAATTCGGAAAAGGAGAAGCTGTAATTGGACCAGAAAATGGCATCATTTTCAGGAATTTCGACTTATAAATAGCGTCAAAATTTGTATGTCTATGGACAACGACTTCATATCCTCGATAATTCTCATGCATTGCTTTATTCATCCAGAAAGGATCCTTATCCTCTTTGTAGAGTTCACCACTAAAAGTAACGCCATTTGGAAATGCCAGCTCAATGAAACCTTCTGCAGCAGCGACAATTTCTGTGTCAGCAACACCTAATTTTGTGAAAAAAATTAACATTTATCAAATTATTTTACACTTAAAAGTTGAAAATTTAACAATTTTGATCAGTCAAGTATTTCTTTAATTTCGTAGTTCGAATGCAACTCGTGATGCGTCTTGTCAGAATTCCAGAAAAAATTTGAAATTTAGAGAAAACAATCTTTTGATTTTTTCTTAAATTTAAGCAGAAAAGACAAATTTACGAAAAATAAGAACAAATCTTTATTATGAAAAATAAATTTTAATAAAATTGATCAATTTTTCACAACAAAAATCAATGTTTAAGAAAGCAATTTAATTTTTAACAGAACAGATCAATTTTATACCAAAAAAATTTACTTGCTACCAAAGAAGACTATTTTTTTAATATATGAATTTTTAACATACGAAGATACATTTTCGAACGCAAGTACAACAGTCAAATTTTAGGTAAAAAAAGTTAATTTATATTTAAAAAAAGAACAAATTTTCATTAAATAGATAAAATTAATCCACGGAATGATATTTTTAACAAAAAGTTGAATTCTCAGTAAAAAATATTGATTTTCTAACAAAAAATTCAAATTTTCGACAAAATACGTAAAGTTTCAACCAAGTTGTTGAATTTTAAACTAAAAAAGATGTTTTTTTATCTAAGAGTGAAATGATTGATTTTCAATCAACAAATCAATTTTTGTTCAGATAGTGGAATTCCCAATCACGTTGTTGAAATTCAAACCAAGTTAGACTAATCTTCAACAAAAAATAAAACTGCTAAATTTTAAGTTAAACAAATTCATTCACAACCAAAAAAAAAAAACAAATTTGCAAAAAATAGATAGATTTTGAACTAGTAAAATGAAATATTAGCTAAAAAGATAAATTTTGTTAAAAAATATCAATAATACTAATAGTTGATTTCTTATTCAAATTAGTCAACTTTAAACTTAACAAATTTAATTTTTAACGAAAAATTATAACGCTAATATTTGCTATTAAAAAATTAATATTTCACAAAAAAAAGAAAATTTTAAACAAATGCATGAATTTATTTAAATTTTAAGTTAAAAAAATTAATTGAGAAAACGAGTTTCTAACAAAATACATAAACTTTAACTGAAAAATTGAAATTTCCAACCAGGAAAATGAAGTTCTGAAAAAACAGACGAATTTTTAATAAAGAATATTAATTTTTTAAAAGAAGGAAAAATGTTCAATAAATTATATGAATCTCAAACCTAATAGATAAATTCAAAGCATAAATAGATAAATTTTTAACTAGAAATAGAATACTTAAATTTTAATTTAAAAATATATTCTCATCCGAGTAATCAAATTTGCAATGAAATTTTCAAACTACAAACGAAAAAAGATTAATTTTCAAACTAAAATAATCATTGAATTTAGTCTAAGGGTACACATTTTTAATCTAAATAGTTGAATTTTCAATTATATTGTTACAATCCTGCATTAATGAGAAGAAAGATAAATTTTCAACCAGCAATGGAATAATTAAATTTGCTGTTAAAAAATTAATCTGCAGATAAAAAATGTTAGTAGAAACATTAATTTACATTTAAAAATTCAAGCTTTTAAACAAAAATAGCATAGATAAATTTTAATTCGAACTTATTATGTCTTCGCAACAAAAAAAAAACAAACAAATTTTCACCGAAATAATCTTATCCACCAAAGAAATGAAGTTTTAACAAAAAAAAAAGAAGAATTTTCATCTAGGAATAATAAGAATTCAGAGGAAGAACAGTTTTGAACAAAAGAAATGAATTTGAATTAAGTAGTTTAATGTTAAATCAAACAAAAATTATAACTGTAAATGGAATATTTCAATTTTCAGTTAAAATCATAATGAAAAAATTCGTTACTAAATATTAAAATTTATAATAAAGAGAACGAATTTTAGAGTAAAATATTTATTCTTTAATCGGCAAATTAGTTTTTTTTAAGCAGTTTAGTTTTCAGCTAAGAACTTCAACTTCCAATGGAATCGCTAAACTTTAAACTAAAAAAAGAATAATTGTAAAATAGAAGTAAAATAGATAAACAAAAGTTAATAATTTTCGAAGAACAAATAATACAAATTGAAAAAAAAATCATTTTTAATTCTGAGTTCCAGTGTATTAATTTCAATATTCTGTTACACTTACTATCAATCACCAGATATCCCAGAAATGTGAGGAAAAGAAAAACAGTAGTAATCTTCATTTTATTTATCCGAGAAATGAAGAAGTAAACTAAATTCAAAAAATTGCTTCTAAGGAGTAATTTAATGAATTCCTGATAATTTTACCAACTTTTAGAACTTCAAAATGACGCGGTTCATGTATTTAACAAACTAACTAGAGCGGGAGGAAAAAGATTGTTGATATCAGATCTCGGAATTTTCCTTATTTGCTACATCACATTCCCTGAGCGTCCTCATAATAAATAAACCATCCAATATATGAAAAAACAGGAAATAAAATCATTTCCTAAATATTTTTCTTTCTCGTGTACAGACATACAAACAAAGATAAAAAAAACCAAGATGCCTTTGAAAAAAGCTGACGGCTTTTATTCTGTTTATTAATAGATCAAAAAATCTAAATAAAAAACCAATAATTTTTTGATTGCTTTTAAAAATTTAAATTATTATCAATAATGTTTTGGAACGAGTGAAATTTAAGTAATTTAAATACTAGTTGAGATGTATTTAGTAAAAGTAGAATAATTTATTCAGGGCTATGTAATCTATAGATGAAAATTAAAAAATTCACAATATTCTGGTCTTAAAATATTAGAATCCTATTTGAAAAAATAATTTTCTGAATCACAGGTTTTTCTAAGGCGTATTTTTGCAAACAATATAACATCATTTAATTATTTTCTTTTATTCGGTTTTTAAATAACAACTCTTCAACTCCTGGAAAATCATAAAAATAATTTTAGAGCCTTTGAGACCCCTTAAAATTATTTGAATCCTCGAACATCTAATAAGATTCGCTGAAATCTTCAAAAAATTCATTGCAATCTTTTACTGCATCCCATATCCTAACAGATCAGATTACATAATTTAATATCTTCAAGAGTTTTAGGACATTCTATAAAAATTAATATAAATATTTTGATTCTTTCAATATAATTCAAATCCTTGAAACCTTCTTCACATTTTTTTCAACCTTTTAGAGCAACTTGGAATATTCTAAAAAGCCCAAAAATATAAGAAACTCTTTAAAATATTTTTCTAATTTTTTAAACCTAATGAAATTTTTGTGATTCTGTGAATATCTTAAGATATTTAAAAATCTCTTTAAACCTTTAAAATTTTACAAAAACCCTTTTTGCTATTGAAATTTTCGGTTAAGTTGTTTCTTTTCTCTCACTGCATAGGTTTTCCTTTATTACTGTGTAACCGTTTTCGATGAGTGAGTTACACTTTGATCTAAAAATATACCTGTGTCATAGAAAGTCCTGTTAGGCAATTATGTAACAAAAATTGACTTGATTGTGTTTTTTCAAAAAAATAATTTTGGTCGCACTTTTTATGAACATGATAACTTGAAAACAAAAGCAGATAAAATGATGAAATTTGAATGACTTATTTCTATTGCTCACATCTTGAATCCAAACATAGAATTTCTACAAATATTTACTGCTTTTTTCCATCCCTTTATAATATTTTAGAAACCGTTTTTTTTAAAAAACATTTTTGTCAGCGTTATTTAAAATTGATGCAAGAATATAAAGGATACCTCAGTTTAAGAAGAATCGATTGATCAATAATACTAATATATTTGATCAAAGAGTAAGAAAGTTATGGTCATTTATATTACATCAAAAACTTATTTTTATAGTAAAAAATTTCTCATCTGCATAATATGAAGTTGATGTAAGAATAAAAAAGATGTGTTTATTCAGAACAAATTGATTGACCTATATTATTGATGCATTTTGTTGAAGAGTAAGAAAGCTATGGTAATGCACAGTACTTAAATAAAAGGTTTTTTATTTTTAAATTTGTTTCATGATTATCATTCAAAATTAATGCAATAACGGAAAAGATTTCATGATTTGAGGTGAATCGATTCACCTATTATATCATTACACTTTATTTAAGAGTAAGAAAGTTATGCTTATCCGTAATATTTGAAACATCTGTTGTAAAGAGTAAAACATTTTTGTGAACGTAATTCAAAGTTGATGTATGAACAGAAAAGACTTTTTGATAATAACTTTCAAAATGTAATAATTTCGACAATTTTTCTTAAAAAAACATAAAGCTAAGAAAGAGATAGGGTAGACAGAATTCCACGCTTCCCTCCTCTAGCTCAAAAAATTCGCATTCCAAATACAAAATTTGATTTGTCTTATTTGTCATTGTATTTGAAAGTCTTTTGTATTAGTGTGCAATTTTCTATTTTTTGTAAACTTCTGTTTTCAAATTGAATAAAATGAAAAATTTGATTTGTCTATTATATTTATAATCATTAAACTTTTCTCTGAATGGAAGCAAATCCACTTGCTAACGGGAAGAAAGATGTTGTGAAATGAGCACCATATAAATATAAATACAAATAAAGTAGAATCACTCGAGATCGAATTAACAGCCATTAAAAATAAATCAGTTCAACCTGCAACCGTAGAGCTTAATATTTGAACCGAAAACATAAAAATTAACAGAAATTGTTTTCCATGTAAGACAGCATAGAAAAATCGTTTTCCCAACCGCACACCCAAAGACTCACGCAGTTGATGCATGGACCCAGATATGCATGTGCTCTTAGGCTTTCCTATGAATAAAAACACTGTAATTAAAAGATATAAATTTAGTAGGATTGACCGCCTTATTATTTTCAATTTCAAATATTGTTCTAAGTAATTGAGGGAGATTTTACCCCTCTTACATACATTCGTTAAAGAAATTAACAATAACCCCTCTTCGTAAAATTTTTTTAATCTGGCCTTACTAGACACACGGTTGCATTTTTAGGATCAGCAAATTTTCAAGATGAGGTGATCAAGAAAATGATGATAAAAGCATTTCTTCTTAACTGTAAAACCTTTAATTGGTAGGTTAATTTAGAGCCTTCAGTACTGCTTGTCTGTCAGAAAAAATGCGAAAGTGCTGGCCTTGATATAAGCCCACTTACAAATTTTTTCTTGGCAAGCTTTAATTGTCACTATTTAATCTGTAATAGTTTAGGAAATTCACACAGTGTTTCTGCTATATCAGCCTTGGGCATTTTTACTTCCTTTGTCGCAGTCTTTATTACAAAAAGGTGCAGCAGTGAGATATATTTAGAATGACCTCAATAGCTGGTGTTGGTTTTATATCACTAGTGATTGCTAAGAAGAAAAACCTTTAGAGGCTAGATTTTAGATCTTAGATTTTAGACTTTAGATTTTTAGATCTCTAATAATCAGATCGTTCACGCCACGCATTGGCTCATATTGTTGTAACTATCATTGTCTATAACCTGTTAGTAATCCTGTGTTTCAAGCCCCAGGTTTTCTTTATTGCTGTTCTAAAAAATTCTACTTCTGTAGAATTCTACTTCTACTGTAGAACTCAAGATTTCTCAGGTAAAGAACCTTTCTTGTTTTAGTAGAATGTTTGGATTCCGCCTTGTCCAAGTTGACGGGTAAACAAGGTTTCATTCAAAATTGCTATACCATGTTGAACTTTGAATAAATGAGTTACCCTAAAGCACGCTCATGCTTTCCTGTCATTATAATCACCAGTTCATCTACATATCTCAAAGTGGAAAAACTCAATCCCTTCTAAACACGAATTAGGTTATTACTGACGACCGCCCTGTAGGTGACTGAATGAACTTTTGCCTCTGAGCATTCCCTCGAAACTTTAGTCTTTATTTCATTTCCATGTAGCGAAGTATGTATTGTGCTGCTTTTCTACACGAAGTGCAATCACTTGTTGAGCGTGTCAGTAACTCCGTGTGCTTCAGCATAATTGTATGTTGATTCAATTAAGGTGTTACTAAATGCTTCTCATATGCCAAAAAACGCTGCAATTGCTAACCTCACCTTACCGCGTTGTTAGTATTTTCTTTTTAGAGTAAAGGTGCACTAAGTTTTTCAGTGGTTTTAGCAGGAAGGAGGTCAAGCTAGTCGGTCGTTAGGGTTTTGCCTTATAGTAGGTATCCTTAACCGACTTTGGAATAAGGATTGCCTTAGTCTACCTTATCCAATAACTTTTTTTTGTTCAGCTTGCCCTGTTCAAGTCCAAAGTCACATTTTTTAGCCAGTTAAAAATGCACCTAGTGTTCTTTTTCAGGTCTTTGGGCTTAGGATTTTACCAGAGCACATTCTGGTCTCTCTTCTCAATACCAAGAGGACAGTTGTCCTTGTACGCTTCGTTTAGGATTTTAACAGGAAACTTTATTTGTTCGAAAGAGTTGATTTTGTCTGGTACAGCGCCCAAAAAACTGCTTAGAACCTCTCTATATGTATCTAAGTCAGTTGCTATAGGGTTCTAATACCTTTGAACCTCAGTTATATCAGCTATCAAGAAGAAGCGTTTCTTTTTAGGATTCGACAGAGGCGTGTCCGATAATTTATGTAATCCCTTGAACACTCTGCTAATATTTATTTAACATAAGGTCAAAGCAATTGCCTTGCGACATCTAGATGTCAAGAGGGCAGGTGTATTACTCTGATTAAAAAAATTTTAAGCAGTAGTTTAGAGGTAATTTAAATGAAAGATCACCCTTGTAGTTCATGTCTTCACTACCACGAGTCAAATTATGTACTTAAGTATCACATCTGATGAACAACGGCCATAGTTTAACACAGCAGTATGTAGCACCTCTGAGTTAACTAATTTCTAGGTAACAATAAATTAAATATGTAATTAAGATTTTTGTTGAGATAGTACAGATTACAATGATAAAGAGAGAGATTCAGATGGTTAGCTGAAATCAAGAAATATTTCTACGTTGAATAAATTGGTGACCCTAAAAAGCTCTGATTGGCATTGACAGTTAAGGTTAAAAAAACTTTTTAGTCGTGAAACTCTAGCAGCAGCGGGTCTCACTTAATCTTTGTTGGCCGTGAAACTACTCCTTGGTCGCACTTTCTTTATCGCCCCTTCTTACTCAGTTTGGCTCCGTAGGCTACTGCCTGTTCAGGCCGCAAAATTACCAACTAAAGGATTGATTCTGGACGTGCAGGGCTCTAAGCATAGAAAGCCTAGTTAGGCTAAAATCGTTTCGCTGGACTGCGCAAACATCTTTCGCCTTCTGGACCTTGAATAAAAAAAGCGCGAAAAGCTTCTTCTCTCTGATACCTATTAATCGAGCCCCTGACCGACTGACTTACATTTTGCCAGT
>JAUELO010454646.1:0-12907 GCA_032357855.1 Amphibolips quercusostensackenii | reverse complement strand
TTTACGTCAAACACTCCTGCTGCTTCTGTCCTAGAATGTAAGCAAAGGTGGAAAATGTGAGCGAGATGTCATCACACAACGATAGAGTCTTATCTCAAGCTGCAGATGACCTCACACGGCTAAAGGGATAAATGAAGGTGTAGCCTTCACCTCTGGATACTTTTTCAGCGCTACCAATCCTTATTGAATATTATGATGAACAGTTTTGAAGGACCAGATGAGGAGATCTAAGAAGAGCAGCCTTTTGCATCCGGTTCGGGATGGATTGAGCCTAACGCTGTCAAGCTTAAATCTTGTTAAATTGTCTGAGAAATAAAGCCTTCATGCCTTCAAGGCAGCCAATTATGAGAACTACAAGATGGACTTTGCAGCCTTGGTACGGCCTGCTAAGTTCGAAAAAAAGTGCCTGATACTTAGCCCGTTTTTCTTTCTCCTTTACATTGATACGTTGAATGGTAAAGAATGAGAAATTGCATTAGCCTCTCTGTGTAACCGTCATATGCATACTTTAAGCATCTACTGATAACATGTCCAAGTGTTTCCGGCTCTTGTTTGCACGCTTGGCAGTTGATTTCGACTACAAGTACATTCATAATGCTCTGACGATAAATTGAGGTGTCTATAACTCCGTTTGGACAGTCAAAAAAAAAATCCCGCGGTCTTTCATCCTAATTTAGCAGACTTAAGAAACATGTCTGAGAGATCCATAAGCAGCTCTTCTTCACGTATAAAGCCGCAGAATTGACCATGAACGGGCTTCTTAGCATGTTGTCTTAATAGTGACGATTTTTCTGTTTTCTGTACTCGACTTTTAAGCACCTAAAGTGCTAGTGATGCAAAGCCATGTGTAGTGTCGATGGATTCAAATATGAGATTGAGCTTCTCTGCGATTCTATCTGCGGCTCTTTATAAAAGTGCCGCAGCATTGATGACTTGATGATCATGCTAAACTTCATCCTAATGATCATCATCCTGATGACTTTGGTGGATTTTAATCATTTTTTGTGCGCTTCGGTTAAGTTGCTTCAACTCATCAGCATTTTATTTAAGTGATTATTGGACACTCCTCCTTTGGAAGTTGCAACCTTTTAAGGAAAGAAGTTTGGGTAAGCGGCTGCACTAGCAGTAGTAGAGCAGCGCCACAGAGCACGTAGTGGAAAAGCTGCGTCACATTCAGGTTAACGTGTGCCTCAAACGCGCATCGAAATTCTCTTTTGCAAATAAGAAAAAATTTGCCCCATAATAGGAAATGCAATCAGGCAGCTGCAACCAGCGCTGCTCGTAGTGTAGGCGCGCTGCTTGCTGAACACCTTCGTGCAACGGCTATACCATGTTAGGACACAATCTAGCTCCCAACGAGAAAGCGGACGCACAAAGTCGAAAGCAAGCTGCTCTCCTAGCGTTCTTCTAGCCGCCCTTCGTATTGCCTTTGGCAAAAGTTACAAAAGAGTAATATATCGAAAGCTTCTTCATTTAGCTGATAGATACGTCTGTGTACTTGCTCCCAGAAAACTTGAATCAAAACAAATATTTGCGAACTTAAACTTTTGAAACTGAACTACTTTTGCTTCAAGGTTTCAAGAATTAAACTTTCTCAAAATTATGCAATGAATATTATAATTTTAAATTAAAATCACACAAATTTTTAAGATGAAAGATTGTTAAAAAGGTATACGATGTAGCATCAAATTATATTCAAAGTTTTTGGATAAATTTTATCATTGAAAAAAAAATATTCCCATACATGCGGAGCAACTTCTTGTTATATACAAAGAGTCAGACATGATATCAGAACTAAAGAATGCTATTGTAAACCGAAAAAGTGACAGTTGGGCAATGTAAATAAACGAATTTAAAAAGTATTATAAATAATCTCTTGCAATCATTAAAATTAAAAAAATTTTTCACAACACTATTATGAGAACGGCGGGTTTTATGCTTATGAACCGAATGTGAAATGACGTGTTACGAAGGATGTGAATGACGACGCACGAAAGGGCTCTTATTTGGAGTGTCGTGACCTCACAACACGAAAGGAGCTTTTTTTCATGAGCATTTTCATATTTTACAACAGTTAAAATGGAGATAGTTAGATTCTAGTTAGATGAAGATGAAGATAGGTCGATATTTTTAGCCTGCATTTTCATGATCTTGTTGGGTAAAGTATCGTGCGTATCGAGTGGGAGGGAGGTTCTTCTCGTGAATCGCAGTTTTTGGTCTCGCCTCCGTTTCAGGCACCACTTGATTCGCAATATACTATTTTACAACCCTGTCATGAAAACGGCGTGTTTCTTGCTAATGGACTGAATGTAAAATGGTGTTACAAAGGATGTGAGTGAAGACGCACGAAAGGACTCTTATTTGAAGTGCCTTGACGTCACAACACGAAAAAAGCTTTTTTCATAAGCATTCTTATATTTCACAACAGTTGAAATAGAGATAGTTAGATTCTACCTACAGACAGATAGAGATTGGTCCATGTTTTCAGTCTGTATTTTCATTATCTTGTTGAAAAACGTATCGTGAATATCAAATGGGAGACAAGAGTTTTTCCGTGACTCGCACTGTTTTTGGACTCGTCCTAAAAACAGTGCACTCGTCACGAAAAAACCTTCGTTTCCTACTTGATATGCAATATACTATTATAATTTTTCTAATTTTTCAGAAGGCCTAATTATTATAAAAAAAAAACAAGAACATTTTTCGAAAAAATCGCTTTGTACCCCCGAGTAAAATTACCTTTAGATTGCGTGGCTGAAATATTACGTTGAACAATGCACCCTCTTAGACTTAATTCAAATGTGATGAAAGCGGAGCTGTTCTAAACCCCTTGACTTTACCGCATCGTCTTGATTTTAAATACTTTAAATAACGAAATTATTTCGGTAAGAAGTGTTGCATTAAAAAGTATTAAAAAATTTCCTGTTTAATGGCGCCAAAATAAATAAATATTTATTTTCGATACCGTTTTTGTCCTTGCATTTTAAATCATTTATATCAAGGAGAGTTACCTGTTTAACTGAATCCCTTTCTGTACCCAGTGGCGACAATATTTCTCAAAATACTTTTGGATACGCTAAATCAACCATTGAATAGATCATTTTCAATCCCTTACAAATTTTCACATTTCGCTTTTCTTCTTAACTGTTTTTCCAATAATAATGAGGTTTAAAGCACTTGAAGCACATATTATTGAAACACACATTATTCAAAATTTAAATTTAGCACTCGAAAAATGTATCCATTCAATACTTTCTATTTTAAACAATTCGGTTCTACACTTTTCAGTTTTTAATATTTGATTTGAAATTCCTTATTTTGGATAAACAGTCAAATATTTCTAAATTTTAGAAAAATGTTTTTTATGCTAATCACAATATTTCAAATTTAATAAGTTAAAAATGAAAATTTTCATACGGGAACTATATTTTAATAGGATATAAAATTAAATAAATGCAATTTATTAATAAACATACTCAGATTCGTCTTGCTTAATCAATTATTATTGTTTGATTTTTATTATTTGAACTACACTTCTATATTAAAAATCGTGAAGCAATTTATATTTGGAGTTGATCAAATTGAAATGTTTTTTTTTTATAAAAAGTTGAAATTTTCAAATGCTTCTAATGTATTGGCCACCCGGAAGGGACTTCTTGAATTCAATAGAAGATGTGAAGAATTGTGGTTTACAAACGAAATACTTTAAAATTCTGTCCGATTGAGGATCGGGTGCCTATTGGACATTCCGCTTTTTCTTGTGAAGTCAATTCTGTCAAAGCACCGCTTTCCATGTTAATTTTGGCCCGTTTTCCCCTTCCATTAACATGCAAGTATATTCCACGAAAAATCTGCTGGTTGCGAAGATTAGTTTTCTCGAATATTGCAAAGACGTCACCATCAGAAGTTGATAATACAATTTGTTCTCCAGCTGGCATGGCGGTGAGGACACTATTTTTTATTCTTAATTTAATTGGTTTGTCTTGAGGAAAAGCATATCTTCTAAGTTCAAATAACCGGGACAGATTTTTGTAAGGTGTAATTCGAACATATCTAAGTACTTCAGGTGTGAATCCAAGTATGAGAGAAGAAGGATCCCTGGCACGAGGAGACCTGGACCTGTAGCGAAAAGAAGGTTCGGCAGGTGGAGAAGATCGGGCAGAAGAATGAGGTCTAACAGGAGGAAAAGCTTTGACAGGAGGAAAAGATCTTTCCCGAGAATGTCTGTCTGGAGAGGAAGCAGAAGGTCCAGAACGAGGGACAACTGGAATAGGATCACCATTGGGCAAGCACTCGAACTGTGAACCATATTCTGCAACAAGAAAAGGATTATTTTTTTCCTTAGTTCACACTCGTATTTTGATATATCATGAGTTGTGAATTTGGTTGTTATTATCAATGTAGTTGTCAAACTAGATGTTTACTATATACAGTGTTGACATCCAATAATACTTATTCTAAAAAAACAGGAGGTTTCGCTACCCAGGAAAAAAATCCACGTAAATTTTCATGTCGGCAAACATATAGGACTTCACGTGGTTTGTAAAGTTCCACGTGCGGTTATGCCGTAAATTTCATATTTTCGTGTATTTTTACTTGAAATGAGAAATTGACGTGGATTTTGCAAGTAGGTTTCTACTTGGATTTTTATTTAGATTTTTACATTAAACTTGTCGTAGAACTCTCAGTCAAATTGTTCCTTTTTTTAATAATAGGAGTAAAATTGGAGTAAAATTGTCAATATTTATAGACCCTGGCTTGGACTAATAATATAAATCTCACTAAAATAAATCATAACCTTAATTTTTTTTATCATTTGATTTTATTTTTAATTTCCTTTTTATAGTTTTTTGGTTAATGATAGAAACGAATATAGATTTTAAATTTTTTTATAGAATATCTAATTAATCTCTTATACAATCAAATTTTTGTATCAATTTCTTATTTCTTACTTTGAACCTTTTATCCTTGAAAATTTTTTTCTGAACTTGACGTACGCAGTTACTCAGGCTTTAAAACAATTATTTTAGAATTACAGATACATTATGTAATCCATTTATAATTTGAAACACATTCATTTATTATAATTATTTTGTGCTGAATTTTAATATTATATTTACCAATAGAATCGAAGATAACCACCACAAACACGACAAGAGTCCAGATAACCCTCATATTCCCTAATTGTAGGAAAAACTGACAATTTTATAAATAATAATTTGATCAACAAGGCAGCTAGTGAATATTCTACTGCTTCATAAGCTTATATAATCTATGTTATAATCGTTATCTTTAAGATTAAACGTGTCAAGCTTGTCTTTGTAAGATATTTACATTTGATAAGAGTCATTTTTAAGGAAAAAAGTGTCTTACAAATATAATTAAAACTTTAATCACCGTTACGCAATCTTTACATTTGAGGGAAAACTGACTTTCATGTGTCTAGTTTATAAAGCGTCTACCATATTAAATAATCTATATCATTTAAAAAAAAAATAATTCTACAAAATATATTAGAAAAATTAAAAATATAGATGAATTCTAATGAGAAGGAATTAGTTTTATGTAAAATTTGACTTTGCCGATTTTCATTAAATCTTACAGTTTTGAGAACCCCTGTGTCAGAAAAAACAATTTTCACGAAATTTTCTGTCTGTCTGTAGTGTTTAGTCTGTAGTCTGTAGTTTGTAGACTGTAGGCACAATAACTCTCGAAAAAATGAATCAGATTGGATTGAGGTTTAGCACACTAGTTTAGGGCGTCTATAATAGGAAGGGGGATAGGGCAGAGATAGGAAGTAGTGAAAATAAAGTAGAAACAGGGTCCACCCTGAAAAACTTGAAAATGTAAAAAATACAACCGAAAAAAAAGAAACTGAAGATAGGAAGAAGGACAAAGGGAAAGATGAAGACAAATTTGAACATAAAAGGACGATAGAACTTATGAATTTACAGTTAGATGAAATGCTTGAATTGTTCATAGAAGTAAAACAGATGTACGAAAAACGCAGGAGAAAAGGCAGGGAGATAAAGGAGAGGAAATAAAACGAAAAATTACGAAAGAAATGTCGAAGCTTAGAAAAGAGATGCGAAAAAGAAAGAGAATGGTACTGGTAAAGCTCAGGAAATGAGAACAGAAGAGAGAAGTAATGTTGAAAAAAAGGATGTTATATGTAAGCTCTAAAAAAATAGAGTATGATTTAACATGGGTAAAAAGAATGATGCAGTATACGTTAAGGCAAATAGGTAAAGAGAAAGGAAGGAAGATAAATAGGACGTGAGTTTAGTACGACAGAATACAGATAGAAGGTGTGTGGTGGGATCGGGACAAAGAAGAGAAAGAGATAGTAAGAAATGAGGTGCAGAAAAACTAGGAGAAAAGGGAACGGGAGATAGAAAAATAAAGAAAATAAAAAAACAAAAAGAGACGAAAAAAAGTAAAAAGGAATAGAGAATATCTCACTAGAATATAGCAGGATTAGAGGAAGAGGATAGAGAGTTCATAAGCCATTTAGCAAAATGGGATGTAGTAGTTATAATGGAGACATGGCTAGATAAAAAGATATGAAAAAGAGTAAGGGAAAGGTTGTCAATAGGTTACAAGTGGCAAGTTCAGAATGCAAAGACAAAAAATGAAAAAGGCAGAGCTATAGGAGGTATGGCGATGAAAGTAAGAAACGAGTGTATATCAGAAAAGGATAAGAAAGAAATAAAAGAACAAAAAGAAGGATTAATCGTAGAAAAGGTAGAGATGGGAGAAGAGAAGTAGAAGATAGTAGGGGCTTATGTAAACGGTCATATTCAGGAGAAATCAGAGGAGATAAAAGAACTGATGCAAGAAAATAAAGAAGATATTAGGCTTATAATAGGGGGAAGTATCAATGCGTGACCAAGAGATGTAGAAGGAAAAGAGTGGGAATAAGAACGAGAAGTAAAATCTAAAGACAAGACACTGAATGGCAAGAAAAAAATATTTGTTAAAGAGCTTGGAGGAGTTATGATGGGTAATTTTTAACGGAGATCTAGAGAAAGACGAGAAAGTTAAATGTACATGCTCAGGAGGAGAAAAAAAAACGGTAATTGAGTATGTGATACTGGAAAATGAGGTAAGAGAGAGAGAGAGTCAAGAAACTAGAGATAGGAGATTGTATGGATTTTAATCATTTTTTTATAATAGTGAGATTAGAGGAAGAAAAAAGCAATAAAAATATGGATAAAAAGAAAGCGAAGGTAAAAAAGCAGAAAGAGAGAATCGGTCAATGGGGTGAAAAAATGTGTAAAGGAAAGGTCAGAAATACCAAAATGGGAAAGAGACATTTAGACGAGGAGATGGAAATAGTGACAGAAAAAATGAAAAGAGGATAAAAGTGCACACGCAAAAAAAATGAGTGAAGAAGGTGATAGGAATAGATGAGATTTGAAATGCAAAAAGAAAAAAAAGGAGGTCAAAAATAAATTAAGACAAAAAAAAGGGAAGAGTAGTGGAGAAGAATATAGGAGAAAAAAGAAGTATACTCAGTTGCGTGATCAAAAGAAGGAGAAGAAAAACTAAAGGTTTGAGGAAGGATAGAGAAGGCAAGGACGAAAAAAGCGGTTTGGAAGGTAGTAAACAGAGAGAGAAAAAAAGGAAAATAGTGAACCATGATAAAACAAAAAAATATATGTTATGGATGTGCTGGGAAGGGTAGAGAAAAAAGTTAGAAAAGGTGGACAATATAGTAGAGAAAAAAATGATGAAGATGACACAACAAGGGAAGAAATAGCCAAAAAAAAGGTAAAGCCACTTAATCAGAAAGGGTTTAGAAAAGAAATGGGGCTGATGTACAATATATATGACCTGAACTATTTATTAAATAAAGAAATCGAAAGGGAGAAAGGCACAATGATAGCAATGTTCGTGGACTTAAAGGCGGCTTTTGACTCCTTAGACCAAGGCGAGATAACACAAGTTATGGTAAAAAAGAGGATAAGAAAGGGATAAATAAAGAGAATAGGTAGGAGAGCAAGAAGGAGATGGTTTTTGGTTGGTGAAAGGAGTAAATCAAGGGTGTCCTTTGAGCCCACTCCTATTTAATATGATAATATCAGACTTGGAAGAAAAAATGAAGAGAAAAGGATGTGAGAAGATAGGAAAGGGAACAAAAAGTTATGCACACTGTCATACGCGGACAATATTCTGCAGAGGATGCAGAAGGGGTGGCGGGCTTAAATACAGGATTAGAGAAATACTTAGATGAGAAAAAGGAGAATTTGAATTTAGAAAAGAACATGAGAATCAGGTATAGAAATGAAGGTGAAAAAAGAAAGAATAGACAGAAAGATGAAAAGGAATGAAATAAAAAGTAGTGAAAGATTAAAATATCTGAAATATACCTTGTAAATAAATGAAGATTATAGAGTTTATATAAGAGAAAGGATAAGCAAAGCAGCAGAGGTAATGAGACAGGTATGGAAAATAAGAAAAAGAAGGTTAAAAAAAATTGGAAAAGGAGAATGTGGCTATTTGGTACGCTTGCATGGCTTGTATAAGCTTACGGAGCAGAGATATGGGGCTGAAAAAAAAAGATTCAAAGTTTACAAGAGAGATATATAAGGTGGACGTAAGGTGTAGACTGAAGGACGCCAGGATTTTAGTAAAAGAATGATTGCAACAGAATAAAGTAAGTACTAGAGCGGGAGTGAAAGCATAGAAATTTGAGACAAAGCTAAGAGAAGGAAAAGGAGGTAAGTTAGCGAGAAAGTGTTTGATAGAGGTGCAGGAAAGGAAAGGGAGGGCAATAAAAATAACAAAATAGAAATGAGAAAGGAGGCTGTTTTTTAATGATAGATATATAGAAGACGCGACTGAAGCAAACTATTAAGAATTGGAAAAAAGAGATAGAGAGAGACAATTAATAGAAAGAGAGGGGATAATTGAGAAATATAAATATAATAAATGCCATAAGATTCTAAAAAAAGGATAGAGTACCAGGATATTTAGAAAAGGAATCGGAAGAGTGAAAATGGACAAGAATAGCGAGATTCGGAATTGGAAAAGAGGTAAGGAAAGTAATGTATTGGGAAAAAAAAGATAACAGAAGGTGCGTAATCTGTAAATAAAAAAAGGAAACATGGGATCAAGAATGTAAAGGATGTAGAAGAGGAACGGCAGATAAAGAAATCTGGCAAGAGAATGTGGTAAAAATTCTAGGGATGGATGGTTTGGCGAAAGACGGAATGATTGTGAAAATAAAAAAAAAAGTAAAAATAACGGTACGGAATAAATGAAAGAAAAAGAAAAAGAAAGTCGCTCAGATTGGAAGTGTGAAAATATTTAAGTATAGATTTTGTAATAGCATAAGTAGATTAAGATGAGGTTGCGTTCTTGCTCTCTTTTTCTCTCTCTCTCTTTCTCTTCTGCTTGCACTCTCGCTTACGATCGCTTGCTTACTTGTTTACTAACACGTCACAAATTGCGTTATCAAAAAAAAAATAAAATTAAGGATCTAGAAATATGAGTTTATGTAAATAGCTGTGAATATCTGTAAATATGTGTAAATAGCAATGCTATACTTTTATAAATATGTATGCAGAAGTATGGTCAGGAATGGAGGTCATGTAAACCCTTAGGGAACACATTATGAATTAAGAAGAAGACTATCATAATAAATTTTTGCATTTTTTCAAAGAATAGTAAATTAAAATTTTTGATCTCACAAAAAATAATGAAAAATTAACAATTCCATTTTTCAGTCATACTATACAAGATGCAAAAAGAAATAATAAAACAAAAATTACGAAGCTAAAAAAGATCTACAAATTTGTTATTAATCACTTTTTGGAGAACGCCTATTGTTTGCTTTATGTGTAAAAAGACATTAAAAATATGAACAAATTACATTTTTGGACAAAAAATACAAGCTACGAAAAAAAGTCAATTACCCAAAAAAGTTAACAAATTTTTTATCATTCATTTTTTTATATGATGCATAGTTTTTGTTTTAATTGTGGAAAATGAGATTATAAATAAAAAATTAATTTTTATATGACTCAGCGTTCTTCTTTTAATTTAAATATAGTTTTCTATTATTAAAACAAACCAGTTTTAACCTAAAATGAAATTTTCGATTCTGTGGGAGAATTTTTAGTAAGTTAAACGAAAGCTTGATGAAGTAAACTTTTTTTTTGAAGTTTAAAAAGTGTGAAAAAATGCAAAGCATTCCGATAATGTTATAATTATATCGAAGGTCATCGTGAACGTGCAGAAATTTTGCCGTGCGCAAAAATATGCAATAAAAAGTTATTGTTATCATATGCATGATCAGAGAATTATATAAATACATATAAAAAATGGAGCGCGAAGCGTGGGTATTGTAATGAGTATGTGTTCCTTAAGGCTGATACTTACTTAAGTAAGTAAACTTTCTTTTCAATCAAAAATAAAAAAAAAATTTTCAATTACATTCATCGTGAAGGTTTTGACAATCTTACAATATTTGCAAGTAAACTTTTTTTTCTCTCTTTCTAAGCTAAAGACAAAGTGGGAAGACCGTAAAGAGACGAGCGCAAAGGCGCGACTAGAATGTGCCCGCGAAGCCGGCAGGTTTTTTTTATGAGCATTGACCTAATCAGGCATAATCGTCAGTTAACCTTTGCACAATTTTAAGATGACTTCTATTTATCAAAATTATTAAAAAGTTTTTTCATAAGTATATAGCTTAAAGAGACACCAGATGTACTCATCAAAAAAGCAAAAAATTGCTGTTTCGACATAATTTTCTGTAAAAACCCTAACAGCTATAAATTTGTACCTCTCAAGCAGTCTCGTGATATCAAGAACAATAATGAAATTGATGATAGTGATAGTTCTGTTACTGCAGAGGAATATAGCAGAGTTATTGCAGAGTTAATTGCCGGCAACAGAAAGAATTAGCTTGACATGTACACAGGAACAAAAAGAGATTAGCAAGATTTGGAAGAAGACAAGATGAATGAGGAGGAGAAGAAGAAGGATGAGCATGATAAACAGAAAAAGGAGGACCTATCCTATTTCAAACTACAAATCCCTGAGCGCCAAGAAATTATTCCTAAATTGCATTAAATAGTGTATTGCACGGGACTTATATATCTGTATAAAGATTTCCGAAATGATTAGAAAATTCCTTTTTTAAAAATCAGTTAAAGTTATAATTTTTGAGTTATAACGTATTTAAGCTGAAACAATCAGGAGCGTCAGATAAACAGCCGTATGTGCTTGAATACTTTATAACTATAAGACTGAAACTTAAAACGATTTTTGGAAAGAGAAATTTAGATCTATTTTTTTATTTTCATGCAGCTATATAAGGACGGACACTTGAGTCTGGGACACCTTGTATAGTGTTGAACCTCATACCCTAACACCTCTGTTCTACTACAAGGTCTAATATTATCTATGCGTCTGCGTATGCCGCTTGAAAAGAAAGATGTTACGTTCAGTCTGTGAGCAGCAGAACACTCTTATTTTGTACATCTACCATAAAAAACATATATAATTTTTTTTAAACTATTTTAAGATGAGTGTCGAAGAAAAATTTATATTAAGCGAATAAGACTGTATGTCTTTGATACTTATTCCCTATTTTGTTAGCTTAGCTCAATGCATTAATTAATTATTTAAGTTATTAATTATTTTTCCCCTGATACGCTACATTTCCGCTTGCTCACTTTAAGCTTAATTTAAGCTGTAGCTGGAAGCCGACTAGGAAGTTTTGCCGAGCATTAGCACGGTACTGGTTTAGTACTGCCCAAGTATGGAGTCCAAGTGCTACCCAAAAGTCGATTCTACAGTTTTGCCGAGCATTGGCGACACGCTAGTTTAGTACTGCACAGTATGTAGTCTAAGCTCTGGTTGGAAGCCGACGTAGAAGTTTTTTCGAGCATTAGCGTGGAACTACTTTGATACTGCCTCAGTATGGAGTCAAAGTGCTGTCTGTTAGACGATTTAGGAGCTTTGCCGAGCGTTAATGCAGTACGTGCTTAGTACTTGACACAGTGTTAAGTCCAAGTGCTGGCTAAAAGCCGACTTGAAAGATTTGCTAAGCATTACTGTGGTACTGTTATAGTATTGCCTTAGTATGAAGTCCACGTGGTGTCTGGAAGACGATTCAGATGTTTTTCTGAGCCTTAGCGCGGTACTGGGCTTGTACTGCCTCCGTATGGAGTCCAAGTTGTGTTCAGAAGACGATGCATAAATTTAGTCGCGCGTTGGCACGGTACTGATTAAGTACTGCCCCAGTGTGAAGTCCAAGTGCTGGCGGAAACAGACTTGGAAGTTATGCATAAAACCTCCCGGGTTCCGAGATAAAGCCCGCTGAATTCAATAAAATCGGGTATTGGCTCTACTTGCTTGATAATTTACTGTGCTTAGAAAACTGGTTTAGGTTGACTAAGTAGGATTTGTTACACGTTAGTTATCCTAGCGTCCTAAACAAATGTCTTCATGTTTGCAAAGCCCAAAACCTTCCGGGTTTCGAGTCAAAGCCCGCTGAATTCAATATCACCAAGTATTGGCTTTATTTGCTTGGCTATTAACTGTACTTAGAAAAGTAGTATTGTTTAATTTAGCTTAATTTGTTATATGTAACGTATATCAGCATCCTGAATAAATGTGTTGATGGGCGCAAAGCCCAAAACGTCCCGGGTTCCGGGATAAAGCCCGCTAAATTTAATATCACCGGGTATTGGCACTACTTGCTCAGCAATTGGCCCTATTCAGAGAAGTGTTTTTGGTTTATTTGGTTGAATGTGTTATATGTTTTCTATATCAGCCTCCTAAATAAATGTCTTAATGGGCGCAAAGCCTGAAACCTCCCAGGTTCCTAGATAAAGCCCGCTGAATTCAATGTTACCGGGTATTGCTTCTACTTGCTTGGCTATTGACTCTACTT
>JAUELO010454633.1:0-12908 GCA_032357855.1 Amphibolips quercusostensackenii | reverse complement strand
TCAATTTCTATTCGTACTAGAGCTACCTTGATTATTCGTATGTTCGTTACTCATCCCAAAATTTGCCAGAAAGTCCCTTGTTTTGGGCGGCATACCTGATGATATTTCTGTGAAAAGGAGAAAAAGGTTATGGAATTTTTTTTCTTACAATGTATATCAAATGATAAAAGCGCAATTCAATTGTTTCATTTTATTTCGAATAAAGTCAGTTAAATCGTAGATTGTGAAACTAATGTTTGTCAAGCAATTCTATCATTTAATATTTTTTTCATATTAACAAGTGGTTATTTCCAAATCTCACATTATATAGTCCTTGTACCTAAAAGACATTTTTTTTAATGCAAGACTTCCAAAATTTTGAGCTTTAAAGAGAAAATAGTAGTAGTAGTAGAAAATTCAATAGCTGAATTATTTTCTCCAACTTTTGTTATGCTGATTTGTTACAATAAAAGTTTCAGATCTATAAAAATTAATTAAATATCGCACCGTCGCATATAGGGCACAAGGGGGCGTCCTAAATATTTCAGCATGGAGTAAGATGTTATACCATCTTCTGACACATACTTTACTTTGATTATTAAGGTGAAATTTAATTAGTGTTAAATATGTCGTACGTAATTTTTCTTTGTTACATAACATTCTCCGCAATATTATAATATATTTTATACTTACCAATAGAATTGAGAATAACGTGCAAGGTTAAGACCAGAGTATAAAGAAAACACATTTTTTTTAAATGTAGGAAGAACTGATTAACACAGAATTTAAATAGCAGCGTAACTAATGAAGATTCTGGTATTTCGTGCATACATACTGTTCTGAGATATTTATGTTTGCCCCTTCCCGACCATAAATCGCTTACATATGATTCTAATAAAGGTATCTGTTCATATTATCGCGCCTTGAAAACCACAGAGAACCTAATTTAATAAAGAAAGAGTAAATACAAATTAGCTTTTTGACAAATAATTTTCAGGTGAGTTTTTTACTTAATTAAAATTATCCAAGATATAAATAATACCATACAATATTCTATGTTATATATCTTATCATATGATCTCATATGATTATATGATATCTCATCATATATAAAAAATTCCAAGATAATGTGTGTTACATAACGTCTCTTTTTGTAAAAATATTATTAATGTGTCTCGTAGATTTTAAAGAATTTTTTTTTTCAATCCTATTTAGCAGAACTTTTATCAGCGAAATAGATCATCAAACAAAGAAAAGTAATATATAGTACAATATCATTTTATTATAGACTTATCATTTCTTAAAAACTAGAAAATAAACATGTTTTCTTTGCTAAAATTATCTGAATAATAAGTTTTAAGTGATTTCAAAAATAAAATATGAGGAAATTGTAAACACCTCGTGTAACTGTTGATAACAGTTTTTATTAAAAATATGTTAATTTGTCGTTTCCTTAGAAATTTTTTTCTTTCAATCATTTTTGGTCTTAGCTTAATTGTTAAAAACCGCAGCGCAGAATTTAGCAACAATCGTTATTTATAGTTGTTTTAAATAAGTAACAAATAACATTAAATTACCTGAACACCCGACTTTGTAAAAAAGTAGTTTAATCCTCTACCGTAACACATTAATTTTTAGCAGCACTGTTGAATTTCTACACAAAAAAAACAAAAGGTATCCTAAACAAAATAGTTAATGTTTTATCCAAAGGGATAAGTTTTTAACTAAATTCTGATTCTTACTTAAATCCAAAAATATAAATTCTTAACGCAAAAGTAAATTTTCAACCAAATAGTTAAATTTACAACCGAAAATGTAGAATCAAAAGCCTCTAGGACATTAGAAATGTTTAGAATCGGTGAAAAAATCAAAAAACTTCTATCCCGTCAAAAATGTTTTGTTTTTTCTTAGTAGGTGATGGTAAAATGTTTATAAGACCCCTTAAAGTTTTCCATCACTAATACTGCGAAAATGGTTTTTTGAGAATGCTGTGATATAATCCTTCGGATCATTGAATTAATTGCAAAATCAGTGGGGCTAAAATCTGTTATCACTTTTGAAATTTTTTGTTCTTTCTTAGTAGGGGATTCAAAAATGTTTCGGATAACCCTTTAATTAAATTTCAATTAATCTTACAGATATTTTAGCAATAGCACTCGTGACAGCAAAAATAATTTGAAGTAAAAAGTAATTACCCCAAAAGTTTTTCCAAAACTATAAATAATACTGACATCGCCGCTCTGATGACATAAAAAATGAATTGTAATCCTAACCCCTATGTTAGAGTAATCTTTACCTCCAACAAGAATTACCTTAAAATGCTAACATTTACCCATCCCGTTAGGCAATTACCATGTCAACTTTATTGTGTCTTTCTTTCATCGGCAATTGAAATGAAGTTGTGTTTTACCTGTGACATTTAGAAACCCCTAAGAGAGACCTGTAGCATATTTAACGACCCAGTCTCAGTTGCCTTCAACTAGAACAGCCATAAAAATTTGGAATAAAAAATAACCAGCCAAGACATCTTTTTTGGCTTTATGTAATATCGCCGTTGCCGCAATAACTTCACTTACTTACAAAAAAACACTCCTAGCACAGTTCAACGTATTCCGTCTCAGCTGCTTTTAACTAAAACAGTACAAAATTTCTAAGTGAAAATGTACTACCCAAGCACTTTTTAAGACTCTAGTTGATAATACCATCGCCAGAGTAATATTCAATAGCCTACAACAACTTCCCCTAGCACACCAAACGGACTCCGTCTCATGTGCCTTTAACTAGAACCACCAAAAACAATCAAATTGAAAATTATCACCACAAAAACTTTTCCAAGGTTCTAGTTAATATCACCATTCTTGCAATTATATTCAGCAAACCTAAAAAAGTACTCCTATCACTTCAACAAACCTGGTTTCAACTACGTTTAACTAAAACATCTAAACAAATTTTTAATTAAAAATAAACATTACAAGCACTTTCCTAAGACACTACGTAATATCGCTACCACTGCTGTGATATTAAGCATTTCCTGAAAACTACTTCAAGCACAATTAACAAATCCTGTTTGAGCTGCCTTCGCTAAAATCGACAAAAAATATCCAATTAAAGCTAATCACTACAAATAGTCTCACAAGATTTCATTTGATACTGTCTTCGCCAGAGTAATGTTTGACAAATCCTAAAAACTAACTATATTACATTTAACGAAACACGTCTAAGCTTACTCTAACTATAATCGCAAAAAAATTCAAATTCAAAATCATCTTTCCAAGCATTTCCGAGATAAATTCGATTAATGTGCTAAGGGTTTTTGCTTCGGTATAGTTTAATATTACTTTATAGACGAGGCTATTATCTAGAGTCTTAAAAAAGTGTCTAGGCTGTCTCTTAATAATTTAATACCTGCTTGGCTCCTTTAGGAAAAGGCAGCTTAGACCGGGGTAGGTAAATGTGGAGTGATAATTTTTTATTTGAAATTTGGTTGGCGGTTATAGTTTATGTCTGCTTGGAAAGTTGCCTGTGCTAATTAATTTTCATTTAAATTTCGTCTGTCTGTTTAAGGCGTAGTTATTTGAGACGGCGTTTGATAAATGTACCACAGCTTGTTTTTTGGGGCTGCTTAATATTACTATATAGACGAAGGTGGTGTCTGGGTTGTCTGTTGGTTATTTGAAATTTGCTTGCCTATTTCAGTTAAAGGTAGCTGAGACTGGGTTCATTAAATGTGCTACAACTATTTTCTGGATGTTGGTGAACATTACTTTGTCGATATAAATAATAACTAGAGTCTTGAGACGATGTCTGTGTCAATTACTTTTTATTTGAAGTTTTGCTTGGCTCTTTAAGTTAAAGGCAGATGAGGCGGGGTTCATTATCTCTTTTGGGAGTATGTTTTGGAGGTTGGTGAATATTACTTTGTCGATGGCGATATAACCTAGAGTCTTGAGAAGATGTCTGGGGTAATTATTTCTTATTTTAAATTTTGTTGTCTGTTTAAGTGAAGGCAATTGAGACGGGGTTTGATAATAGTATTAGAAGTTGTTTTTTGGTGTTGCTAAATATTACTGTATAGACAAGGATATTACCTAAAGTCTTACAAAGGTTTTGGAGTAATTCTGGTTAATTGGAATGATTCATAGCTGTTTCAGTTGAAGGCAGCCTACCAGGTGTTAGCTAAATGGGCCAGGGGTGGTGTTTTTTTGTCTGGTTTTTTATTATTACGGCAGAACTGTGGGTATATTTCAGAGTTTTGTGAAGGTGGATGAAGTGTGTTTTTTTTATTTAAACATTTGCTAGTCATATTCAGTTATGCCCGCAAAAATCATTGACTTGTAGCGTATGTTTTTATATTTTTGGTTAATATCCGCACTTTTAGTCAGGGTTAAGTGCTGGTGATATAGGCTGTTTTTCGACACTGAATTTGGATAATTTAAGTGAACTAAAAACTATCTTAGATGTATGACATATGTATTCTCGTTTATAATTCAATATGTTTTCTCGTTTTGTCATACTCGCAAAACTCATTGTCTTGTCTCTTCATATTTATCACAATGTGTGATAAAATAATAATAAACGAGATAAAGAAGAAGGTCTTTACCGAATTTTCTTACTTGTTTACTATAAAATTATTAATTCAATTAAAAAATTTAATTGAACGATTAATAGCTCATTTCACAAAGTAAATTATTTTTAAATTTCTTTTTATGTACAAAATAATTAACAAATAATCTAAAAAAGAAGAAAGAGATTAAAAAGCAATACAATTGGACACTAACTTATTTATTAAAAAAATTAAATATTTAAAAATTATAAAAAACATAGTAAAAAATAATAAAAAGATTATACATTCCTGAAATTACAGATTTCAAATCCTTCATTTTTGAAAATTGTTGCAAAGATCTTCCTCTTAATGTGAAGATTGAGGACGAGGCATTTTAATTTCTGAAGAAGTCTTTTGTGCACACCAAATTTAAATTAAAGCGAGTAAAGTAGAATTGAACTCTTCTCTTTTCTTTCAATATTAATCAAAATGGATGATAGAATAATTGTAAGCAAAATGAAGACGAAGGTCCTTACCAAAAATTTCATTTTCGTATAACTTTTTGGCAAATATTTAATTTGAGTCCTTAAACATATTTCAAATGTCGATATAATAATTATATCTGCCTTTGGAGCATTTATTTAAGTAAATTAAGATTTATTTCTATTTTCAGTAACAATACAATAAAATAATTTTCTAGATAATTTAAAAAAATTAATTTAACAGACAAAGACTATTAAATAAGCACAAATGTTTTTAAATTTGCATAAGATATATCGTGACACCACATTTTCTTTAGATATTCTGATAAACTGATTTTAAATCAAAAAAAATATTCATAAAAGAATCCTCTTATTTACAGTTGTCATACCAGGAACAATATATCGATTGTACTTTGGCCATGGGATGATTATTATAGGTTAATCATTTTAAACCTAAAATAATTTTCCTCAAAAAAAAAAACTGTCGTGCAGAAGTAAAACGACACTTCCTTCATTTGTTTGTGAACAGTACTGGCTGATGCATCGACGAAAGGCTGAAGTTTAGGAAATCATAATACACCAGGTTTTAATTAACAATTGTAATCACAAGTAATTTTGTAACATTTGAGGACAAATCTTGGTCCTAAACCTCGGGTTCTTTGTTTTAATTGATTAAAAGAAACGATACAGTGATGTTTTTATTTAAAGAAGTAATTGTTGTGATTGTGAAGAGCCGTCTGTATCTATCGAAATAAGCGTAGTATACATCTATAGCATATATAAACTACAAAATTAACTAAAAAATGTGGTGCTGCGACAACTAGTTTCTTTTGAAAATAACTCTAACATGACTTGGATGTACGTACGTTCTACTTTAAAATCAAGGAAGATGATGCGGCGGGTGCCTACTGGAGTTTCCTTGACTTCATCTGCGGTCATTAGGGTAATAGTGCCGCATTTCATGTTAAATTTTGCTTGTTCTTTACATTGAATACGAGGACTGTATGTATATACTCTAGCAAGAACATTATCACTATTCAATATTGCTAATGAGTCACCATCAGATGTTGACAAAAAAATTTGTTCTTCGGTTGGTATGGGCCGAAAGAGTTTCCGTCTTGCTTGTATATCAATTGGTTAATCCGCAGCAAGAGTGTATCTTCGAATTTCGAATTACCGGTGCGGATTTTTGTCAGAAATAAAGCAAATAAATTGAAGCTGGTCCAGTCCGTATATACCTCCATCAGAAAAAAAATACTGGTAGGTAAAGCTGTATATCTGGCAGAAGAAGACCGGGACCTTAGACAAAGAAGAGGTTTGGCAGGAGGAGAAGACCTGATCGGAGAAGAAGCTCTGGCAGGTGGATGTTGTCTCTCAGAAGAAGAAGATAGGCTGCCACAAGGAAGATAAGCAATAGAAGTGCTATTTAGCAAGCATTCAGGCTGTGAACTTAACTCTGTAAGAAGAAACAGGCGATTACATTTTTTTGAAGAATGAATGTTTTTGTATTACTAATAATAATATCAAAGTGAACGTAGCGTATACATTCTGTTTGCAGCTTAGGATTAGTTTATAATGATGCTTTTGTTTTTTCACTATTTTATTTTGAAATTGATGTTCTATCAGAAAGTGACAGTTAATATCATTTTGATCTTCAAGTAATATTTTAAAAAGGAAAACTGTAAAGCCACACAGAAAGCTTTAATATATTAACAATGTGAAAATTAGCTTGCCGATATGCTTCTGCTTTTTCATTTCAGTTTTTCTAAATATGTTTAATTAATAACTTAAAGCTTTAAAATTAATCTATATCATAAATTTTCCAAACACTTTCGTGCAAACGTGAAACGGAACTTTAAAAGGTGTTTAGGGTGATTATATTAAATGTGAAGTTTTTGACGGTTTCACTTGAATGAAACATGTTTCTTTGAATTAAATAGGGGAAGTCCTGTGAGGAGTTGCTGAATATTTTTGCGGTGATATCGATATCAACTAGAGTCTTAGGAAGATATCTGGGGTAATTATTTGCTTTTCAAAGTTTTTCTGGATGTGTAAATTGAAGTCAGGTGAGACAAGGATAGATGAATATGCTACAAAGTATTTTTTTAGTTTTCTAATATTATTGTATAGACAAGGATATGAGCTAGAGTCTTAGGATGGTTTCTGTGTTAACAACTCTTTGCTAATTAGAAATGTTTTTGGCTCGTTTAGTTGAAGGTAGCTGCTGCTAGGTATGTTGAATGTGATAGGGGTTCTTGTTGGAGGTTTTTAAATATTACTACGACGATAGAAATACTAAGTATAGCCTTGATAAGGTGTTTCTAGTGAATATCTTTTATTTTTGAATATGATGAGTGTTTTAGTTAAAGGCAGCTGAGACTGTGTTTGTTAAATATGTTAGGATTAGTTTTCAGAGATTGAGGATTTCACTGGCCTAAAAGCGATATTAAAGAAAATCTCAGGACGATTTTTCAGGTGAGTATGTTTTATTAAAAATTTTTTCCCCGTTCAAGTTGAAGGTAGCTGAGACGAGGTTTGATAAATGTACTAGAGCTTGTTTTTGGGGCTGTGCAATATTACTATATAGACGAGAATATTTACTAGAGTTTTGGGAAGATGTCTTAGATGACAATTTTAATTTTTTTTGTCGGTTTATTAAAGACAGCCTAAACGTAATTTGTTAAATGTGATAGCAGTTTTTTTGAGGAATTTCTGAACGGACTTATGGGGATAATGATATAAATTAGTGCCTTGGCTAGATGTGTACGTTGACTGTTTCTCTTTTAATTTTTTTTGCTGTTTTAATTAAAAGCACTTTACACGCGTTTTCTTACACGTACTAGGTGTTGTGAGCTTTTCTAAATGTACTAGATGAATTTCTTGGCTTTTTTTAAAAATAATACTTTCGAGTTGTGGGTATAGTTTTTTTAATTTTGTGAAGATGACTGGTGTGATTTTTGTCTTTTTGAGATATGCTTACATTTAGGCTTAGTGCATAATTTAATTTGGTGGCAGCCAGCACCTCCTACCATAGTTCGGTTTTCTAAAGAAACTATGAGAATCTAAGAATTTGTTTCGGGTTTCAATCGTGTGCGAAACTACAAATTTTGCCGACGTTTCGGGAACATTGCAGTTCACTTATTCAGGGCTAACGCTTTTTCAAATTAGCCCAGAAGAAGTGAACTGCAGTGTTTACAAAACGCCGGCAAGATTCGTAGTTTTGCACACGATTGAAACCCGAAAACACATCCTTTTATTTTATTACAATGAATCATCGTGAAAGCATTAATTCTATGATCAAACTAAAACAAGCCAAAGATCGTAAATAGTGACACAAAATAGCCCAATATTATGGTATAAAGAAAATGTTTAAATTCCGTTGCGGAGTTGCTAGCAGAATGCACCTTAATTATTATTAGCAGACACTAGCTAAAATCGTTTGAATTCTTCTTTTTCTCTACAGAAATATACAATAGAAAAGCACACTTCAAAAGTTGAATTGCTACAGAAACTTGCTCAGTAAGAAAATAAAATTGCAGTATGGTATTCTTTTTTGAACGTTTTTCTTTTCAACATTGAAAATAAGGTTCCATGCTTGTAAAATATTTACTGGTTAAAGAGATTATTAAAAGTTTGAAGATGTTAATGGAAAAACCAGTTATTTATAAACATTTGTGTTATCAGTTTTTATTTGTACTATAGCTACATTGATTACTTGCATGTTGTTACTCGTCCCAAAATTTGTGAATGTCTCTTATTTTAGGTGTCATACCTGATGATATTTCTGTGAAAAGGCAAAAAAGGTTGTGGAATATTTAATGTTTGAAGTGTACAACAATTGGTGAAACCGCGATTCAGTTGTTCTATACAACTCTCGTCGTGATAAGATTTGATAGAATTTAAATGAAAATATATTGAGCGATGTGTATACGATTTCTATACGGACCGAATTTGATAGAAAGGTCTATCGAATGTGCTGATATATTTTGATTAGTGGAGTTCAGTTGATTGAATTATTTAGGATTTTTATCTAATTTGTTGATAGAACTTAACTCTTACAATTTTTTTATTTAGCTTTATAGGATTTTTATCAAATGCGCATACACAATTTGATTCAAGTTCCTTTTCTTCGAAGTCGGGTTCCTAAGTCAGGCAATTCGGCATAGTTTTTTTAACATAAAAATTCATTACTTTATTATCATTTTCAAACTTGTGTGCTTATGACCCTCATAAAACAAATATCAAACTTCACTTTTGCCAATTGTTTTCCTTGTGATGTTACTGATTTTAGGAATTAGAGCGACATTACTTTCATATTAAGATATGTATATATGCTATTGTCTCTAATTTTTCTACCAGCAGCCGTGACCGATTTGAAAATAATATAATCCTTAAGATTAAATTAATACTTATTCTAAAGTAGCATAAAAATTTGTTCCAAGCTGCAAATATTGTATGATATTATATTCTTAAATATAAATAAGAGTAACTGTCAAGGTACAGACCAGACTATAAAAATTTTTTATTTTTTGCAATTAGAGGGAAAACTGATTTAAATGTTGACAAAGAATTTGTTTAACAGTATATCTAATGAATACAAGCGTCAAGCTTGCCATTCTTATATATTCATGTTTACATTTTATAAGCCAGTCCAAGGCAAGAAAAGAAATTGAGATATTTGGGAATAATAAGACGATTTTTGCGAATACTACTTAGATAAAATTCTATGACTCAAACAGAAATACTTTGATCGCACAAATGATTCTCATCGCCTTTTTCTTATCACCCTCAATTTTTATTCTTATTGCTACAGTGATCAGATTTAAATAAATAGCACGAAACTCATTTTCTTGAGACAAAAAATACTCTACAAGACTTTGACATCCAATTTATAAAAGCTTTTTTCAATGCCTGGAATTCTTAACGAATAATTTTGAAAAAAGGAAAGGAAAAATGAAAAAAGAAACATTTAAAATTTAGTTATTTATTTTCACAAACAAGATCGGAATTCTAGAAGGTATTATTGAATAAATCCCTCTCGTACCACAATGCTTTAGTAATGAATTTTCGCCGACAAATTTAGCTGCTGATTTTTTCCTAATGCCGTGTAATAAAAGTGAAGTTAGTGACTGTGGGACAGCTATATGTACCAATGGAAATAAGTGTAGTGTATATTTCTGGTATAAATAAAAAATAAAATCACCCAAAAAATTTGATGTAACGATAACTAGTTTTTTTTAAAAAGTAACTTATACGTCACTGTGGTTGACATGCTGTACTTTGTAATAATGTAAGATTTGTCGATAGAGGCCCACTGGAGTTTCCTCGATTTCATCTGGGGTCAATGAAGTAATCGTGCCGCTTTCCATGTTGATTTTTGCTCGTCCTTTACGTTGAGTGCGACGACTATATGTATATATTCCAGAAAGGAAATAAGAAGAATCCAATATTGCGAAGATGTCTCCATCGAATGTTGATAATACAATTTGTTCTCTTGTTGGCAAGGGCCGAAAGACTTTTCGTTTCGCGAGTATTTCAAGTGGTATACTCGCTGGAAATGTATATTTCCGAAGTTCGAATTTCCGCTGCAGATTTTTATAGGAAATGAACCGAATAAATTGAAGCTGGTCAAGTCCATACATACGTCCATCAGAACACATAAGGCTGGTAGGTTGAGCTGCATACCTGGCATGAGGAGACCGGGACCTTTGACGATGGGGAGGTTCAGCAGGAGAAGAAGATCTGATCGGATAATGAGGTCTGGCAGGAGGACTTTTAGAAAAAGAAATGCTGCTGCGAGGAGCTCGAAGAATAGGGTCGCCATTAGGCAAACACTCAAACTGTGTACTTAAATCTGCGAAAAGAAACAGTCGATGACATATTTTTTTAAAACGTATGCTTTCACATTACTTATAATAATCTACAAGTGTACCACGTAAATGCATTAGTACATTCAATCAATTTTAATTATGTAAATTTAGGTAAAAATTTCTCATTTTGATAAACTCTTTACACTGACACAAAAGTCCTATTACTCATAAAACCATGAAAAACTTGTAAGTTTACTGCATCAGTCATTTTTTGTCAGTAAGAATTCAAGTTTTATAATTTGATTGTAAAAATATAGTATATAATTATATTTACCAATAGAATTAAGGAACACTATTAAGGTAAAGACCGAAGTATAAACGATCCTCATTTTTTAAAATTTGAGGGAAAAATAAATTTGTACGTTGATAAATAATTTAGTTTACAGTGTTTCCAGTTGATATTCTGGTGGTATTTATACAGGCATCAAGCATTTTAATCTAAAATATTTAAGTTTATATTAAAATTAATTCGAAGAATTAAGTCTGGTAACCGTAATAGAGACTGCAATAAAAATTTGTGCATTAAACAGAAATATGCGCGAAAATTTGATTTTTATTGCTTTATTCTTATCGCCTTTATTTTTTATTTTAATCGCTGAAGTGATAATATTAACATATATACTGTGGAGCCTATTTTGTTGAAAAAATTGCTCTACAAAGCTGCAAGCAATTTTTAAAAGCTTGTTTTTTAATGCCTTAAATCATAAGAAAATAATTTTAAAAAGAAAAAGAAAAGAAAAAATATCTTTTCGCAAAAAAAATGTAGCTGCTGATTTTTTTCTATTTCGAAAGATTTTTAGGTTGTTTTTTTAGGATTCCACCTCTCATAATTATCTAAGTTTCTCACTAGCAAATAAAATGAAAAAATAAGAAGTTATGCACTTATCTTGTATACTTAAGGCTTTTATAGTACAGCCAAGTTCAAAATTACTTATTCTTTAACTGAATTCATGAAATTATCAAAAAAGGCTTATTGCTTATTGCAAATAAATTTAGAACTTAAACCCTAACGTAAGTATGTATATGAATTAATTTATTTGTTATTTAATATCTATTTAAAAAACATTTGTTTTTAATGAAATTGTTGTAATTAAAGAAGCAAGCTATTTTATTTTTCACGCAGTTTTAGTTTCAAAATAGGTGTTTTTATTAATGGAATTTTTCAGAAAAAAGGATTATTTTTTAGGAAAAAATATTATGTTTTATAAAACCTGTTTTTTATGGCCTTCTAATTCTTATCGTTGTATTCTGATCGCATTTTTTTATTCTCATCGATAAAATGCCAAGGTCACATTAAATTCTAGAGAGATTTTTCATCTTAAGTCGGTTAATAAAGCTGTGAAAAATTAACAACTACAATTATTCGACGTCAGATAATTTCTTTAGGAGGCGGATTTAGACGTCATTAGCAAGTTTTCATACATATGTAGTTGTCATTTGTCTATCGCATTTTAATCCAACATCAGAAAAAAACGATCTAGTATTTGCTGTGATATTATTAAATACCTAGAAGCTTCATTTCTTGATATTAAAATTGTCTACACCTTTGCTGCATATAATTTCTATAAATTGTCTTTTAAGTGCCTAAAATTAATAAAAAATGATTGTAATTTGATTAAAATAATAATATTTCACGCTAAGAATAAACTAAGAATGAATTAAAAGTGGTTTAAAGAAATTCAACAAAAGTTACAAATCCATAAGATCTCTCTTTTCATTTATTAAGCGAGGTGACTACAGCGATATTTTTATTTAAGAAAGCGACTATAGTCACTTTACCTTGAAAGAGGGACTAAAATGGGATTGAAAAAAAAAACAAGAATGAAAGTGTCTGTATATGTTTTTCGTATATATTAACAACAAAATTGAGTGACAAATTTGATCTATCGACAACTATTTCTTTAAAAAGTAGCTCACTTTTTACTGTTATTCACATTTACTACTTCATAATCATCGAAGATGAAGAGATGCGGGCCTACTGGAGTTTCTTTAATTTCATTTCTGGTCAATGGAGTAATCCTGCCGCTTATCATG
>JAUELO010454622.1:0-12909 GCA_032357855.1 Amphibolips quercusostensackenii | reverse complement strand
CCAAAGTTTCGGTTTAAGCTTGGATTGGTTAAAGATTTTAGTTTCTAGATTTTCCATAAAGATGTTGGCTGTTATAGAAAAGATAGAAGATCCTATTACTGCTCCTGAGGTTTGTTTGTAGAATTGGTTATTGTAGGAGAAGTAAGTACTTTTGAGACAGTATTCTTTTAATGGTATGAGATCGGAGGGAAAGTTTGCAAAGGATTCAATAACATCTATTGTATCAGAGATTAGTACTTTCGTAAAGAGTATCTATTGTATCAGAGATTGGTGCTTTTGTGAAGAGGCTTTTGTAAACAGGCATCGTAGAGTGCATATATATATATATATAAGAACAACACAACTTGAAACTTTAGTTTCGGGTTAGCCCTGAAAAAGTGAACTGCAACGTTCACGAAACGTCGGCGAAATCTGTAGTGATTCACACGATTGAAACCCGAAAAAACTCTTTTATTAAAATAAATTAAATAGTTTTAAAAATTTGAACGAAAAATGAAAGACAAAAGTATTTAAAAAAGAATTTTTTTTCTGATCCCTCTGACTGTTTGAAGGTAAAATGTTATTTTGTTTGTTATTGATTTTTTAAATTCTAATTGTAATATGTTTTTCTTATTTAACTTGCGTCGGTGATGATTCAGATAAGGGATACTTTTAATAATATTCAAATTTCTTTGCTGATATGAAATATCTAACAATATATCAGCAAGTCTCCAGAATACAGGTCCAAACTGAAAAAAAGGAATGAAATATGTCACAAGCCTAGATCTCTGTGAACCTAGTTTTTGATTACTGCAATTTTAATTTGAGAAGGATAAGCAAAAAAAAATTATAATTCTACCTGAAAATGTACTATTCCTGTACCAATTGTTGATAATATTACCAGCCTGATAGTCAATTACTTCCTTTTCTTAAAAACTGATCTTATTATTCTTTTCTATTTCCTGGGTGAATGTAAGTCTTGGATGAAAAATGTTAAAAGCATCGATAACTGTCTGTAAGTTTGCTGAAGAAATGCATAATAAGAAATCGTTAACATGCCAAAAGTGAAAAGGGAGGGAAAATGCAGCTCCTTAAACACGGAAACTTCTCACTCTTCCATTACTATTTTTGCTAAGATTAGAGAAATGACTGAACCTGAAGAAGTACCAAACTTCTGCCTATAAAGAGGTCCATTGAATTAAGAAAAGTTAATTTTATAAAAAAGCCATCCTTTTAATGAAATCTATTTGACTTAATCAAATACGTGTTCAATATTATTACATTTATTTAAAATTGCATAATAAACTAATTCAATGGGTATATTCAAAAACATTGCAACATCCAAGGAAATCATTACATGGTCATCCGGAACAGTTTTTTAAATAATAATTTTTTGTAATTCCTTGCTATTTTTAATATTGTATTTTAGAGTTGTAATAGAGTCTTGAAAAATCCAATTAAAGGTTTGCTTTAAAAATTTAGTGAGGATGTTAATAGTTGGAATAACTATATGAATCTTTCTCAAACCGCAGCATCTGGCAAGAACTGTACCTTCGGTATTCATGTCAGTCTATCTTATATTTTTTCCTAAACGTCAATTCTTTTTCCAATTTTTAAGCATTCTAAAAGTGCTTTTTTTGATTGTTTCAAAAAAATTCGATTCAGCAAATCAAAATTATTATGATTGGATAGTAAAATTTCAATATCCGTAAAATAATCTGATTTCTTCATACATACAGTAACATTGCCCTTATCAGCATTCATGCAAATTATATCAGGATTTTTCCTAAGAGAACCCTTTCTTAACATTAAACCTTAAGAAATTTTTGGACAATACTATTAATGTGTAAACAATTCTTACCAACAAAGCTTGTTGACAAGTCTAAAACCTTATTTTAGAAATCCTGTTTAGTTTTACTTTATATTACATGCTTACTAAAATTTTTACCGAATTTGAAAATGTCTGTGACTGAATCAGAAATTTTAATATTTGTTAAGTTTACAAACCAAAGATCCTTATCTTCTTCAAAAATCATGTGTTTATAAATGCCTCTAATTTGTTTCTGATTCTGGAAATTTTCACCTTCAAAAAGTTTATATAATTAAAAACATCCTTGATCAGTAAATTTAGTGATAAATTTTTACAATTCTTTAAAGTGTGTTTAAATTCTCTATAACAAAAATGCTCAAATGTCTCTTGCTTCGGTTTCAGGTATGAGAAAAAGACGACACTCGTTTTGCTACTCTCTCTACCTGCTTAAATATTTCTTGCCTTAATACCAAATTTGCCATTTGACCAACACTTGGATTTCGGGTTTTTAGGAAGCTTCAGAAAGGTTTCTTACAAGGCATACAAGATAATTTGTTAATGCTGACCATGGATTTAACTGGGATAATTTTGAAACCTTACACAGTAAAAGTAATGAGAGAAAGAGAGGATTTATTGAAATAATTTATATCAAAAAACAAAAGGAGTCATCTATTTATTAAAAAAACTGATTTAGGTAAGTAAAAGAAAATGATTTTTATGTCATAAATTATATTTGACAAAATATTTCATGAATACTGATTTTCTTTCGCCTTTCCTCATTTCTAAATTCTTCCTAATGTATGTTTCTGTTTGATTGTAACGGATTACCCTTTGACCATCACTTGGATTTTAGGTGTGAGGAGAAAAAGACCATTGCTTTGTTACTCTTTATGTCTGCTTAAATGTTTCTTGCCTCGACACCGGATTTTTTTTCTGACCATCACTTGGATCTTGTGTTTTGAAGAGAGAGTAACGTTTCTTCGTCACTCTTCCTACATATTCAAATATTTCTGACCTTAATAAGGGTGCTGTATGAGCATCCAATGGTTGATTTTTAATTATATATGTTCTTTTATTAAAGTAGTAAAGTAATAAAAATAAACAAAGATGTAAAAAATAAAAAAAAGGAAGGGAATTTTATTGGTTGCCTTTCTCATTTTTTCCTTTTTTTTTTATTTCTTCCTTCCTTTTTTTTCTTTTCAGTTTCTAATTAAAATAAAAAAATTTCAGGTTGGTTGTCTAAATATGGACTTTGGATTCTTGTTTTTATTTTTCGAAATTCTATACAATACCTCACTTTAATTAGAAAATTAAAAATAAGTTGAAAAATACGAAATCAGCATCAAAAAACCGCATAACCACATTTTTTACTTACGGGATTTTTCGGGACCCTATGAAGCAGACTTCTCGGGGCGACACTTAAATAATAAGTTTTAAGATTGTATTTGAAAAAATTAAAAGAGTCTAATGCATCTTCAATTGTTTCCAATAAAATTTTGTTATTATTTAAACAATTTTTATTTGTATCAACCATTTTTCCTCCCGTTAATCTTGAAAAGTTATTACTTTATGGAGTCAGTAACGCAGTTAAATGTGAAAACTGTTTTGAAAAATTGAAAAATTTTCAACAATCATTGAATATTCCCCAAAAAAATACATTTAATATTCCCTAATTTTGCCACAAATTCCAGAAAATATAACATTGTACGACTAGCAGCAAATCGATTGTTGAAAAATATTTAAACTTGTTTAAATTATTGACAAATAAGATGCGAAAAAAATATTATGCCTAAAATGTACTGACTATATCATTTATCCCAAGAAAGAATTATTTTTTATGATTTACAGTCGAACAATTTTTTTTAAACAAATAATAATTGAATAAATAATTACCAAATCTGTTGAACAAGAAATATTCTAAAAATTTGTTAACTGTATAATTTATTTTAAATAATAATTTTTTACAGTTTTCGTCTGAAAAAATTGTTGGGAAAGCAATAATTGTTTTAACAATTAAAAATTGTTTAAAAATACGTTGAAACACATTAAATACATTTATTTTAAATAAAAAATGCCTCAGTTATTGTACAATAATAAATAATAAGTGATGTTAATTCAGGTATTTGAAAATATATGTTCTTAGTAAATTTGTAGATATTGTAGCTTGTCTTGTTTCACAAAAAATTTAATTTTCCTCTTTTTCGAAAGATTTTTATAACAAGAATTTGTAACATATCTGTGGAAATTATTTGGTTAATTAACTTTTTTCTTTTCATTCTTTTTTTTCTCTTGCGTCGTTTTTGCCAAAATTTATTTTATTTTTTTATTTCAAATCTTATTTTTTAGAATTAAAAGAAAATCTACTTGTCCTGTCTTGTGTCAGTTTCAAAAGTATTAAAATTTTTTTTTTTGTTATTTTTTACAAATAAAACAATAATTAAGCGTCCTAAATAATTAATTAGGGACTAATTTTCAGCTCTTTTTTAGGTGAGCTTTTTTCATTCATTCATTTATTTCATAGCTTGCGTCTTTTGTCCAATTTTTGTTTTTTATTTTAAATGTTTTTTATAAATAAAACCAAAACTACGTATCCCATCAAAAAATAAATTAAAGCAAATTAGTATCTCGTTTTTGTGTAAGCAACATTTGCTGCATTTTTTATAGCTTGTGTCTTTTGTCCAAGAATTGAATTCTCCTAATATTTTTTTTACGAATAAAAAAAAGTTACGTGTCCTACAAAAAATTATTAATAAAAAACTTGTAGATCTTTTCTGGGTGCACAATTATTTTCTATTTATCTTTTTTTGTATTTTGCATAGTTTGAGCGCAAAATATAATTTTTTTTTTGATTATGTTTTGTGCAATTAAAATAAGAATTTTTGTCTCCCCAAAAAAATTCAAAAAGTTGTTACGATAATCTAGTAGGGCTGCTTAGCGACTGTAAACTCTGATTTGTAAAAGCTTCTTCGGCTTTAACAAAGACATTATCATCAATTGTCTTAAAAAAAATGTTAAATGCAAATTATACGATCTAATATAAAAAAAATTTGATTTATAACAAATTCGTAGCTCTTTTTTAGGTGAACAGCTTTTGTCGACTTATGTCTTTTATAGCTTGTGTCGTTTGTCCAAAAATTAAAATTTTTTTTTTTTGAAGTTTTTTTTTGACGAATAAAACAAAAACTACGCGTCCTATAAAAAAGTAAGTGAAAATAAATTTAAAGATCTTTTTTAGAAACATCATTTTTGGTGATTTGTCTTTTTTCGTATCTTGCATAGTTTAACCGAAAAATTGAATTTTTCATTGTTTTTTATGCATGCATAGAATTTTAAAATTAAAAAAAAATGGTTTTAGAATTGTTAAAAATAATATAATTTTTTTTTAATTCATCCAACGTAGCTGTTTAACAAACATTCTCTTTATTATGATGGGAATGTAAGCATATACATATTTTTTTATTTATATAATTGTCAAGAACACGAAGACCAAGAGTTTTTTTTAAATAAAAAAAATGCAATGAAAATTGTGATCTTGAAGAAATGTTGTGCTTGAATTCCCGAGTCATTCAATAAACGAATTTGTTTTTGTTATGACTCTCCAAAATAAAAAAAGTGCTTAATAATTTGGGACGCCGAATGATAAGCGACAAGCATATATAGACTGACACGTTTTTATGAATAGTTAGTAGCTACACCAATTTCAAAGATATTTCCAAAATTTATTTGTGAGTATAACAATATTTATTTAACATGAAGCAATTGCAGCATATTTAATTCCTATTAACAATTATTCAAATTAACACAACACTTTGTCTTCTTACACACAGCGCTCTTCAAATCAACTCCCAGGAAACTATTTTTTTTCATAGATTTTAAGACATTCTTGTTAATTTTCCTGAATTTCAAACAATTTAAAAAAAATAAATTATTGCGAAAGATATTAAGAAGGTTAGAAGTTTTGGAATAACGGGAAAATGTTTTCCATCTTAAGAAGATTTCAAAAAATATATAACGAAATGTAGATTTTCGACGATTTTGAAAAAAGAAGCTTTTCAGGAACTTGAAAGTTTCAAGAGAACACAATATTTTCATAAGATTTGTGCAAAACTTTGAATTATTACTTTTTTTTATTTTTAAAAAGGAATTTAAAAAAATGGATCAAGATTTCAACACATTCTTGAGAATTTCTCAAATTTCCGGCAAAAAATCTAAAAGATTTTCAGACAATTTTTTTAATCTCAAAAGATTTCTCTGAGATTGTAGACAGAATTTGTATTATTTTTATAGACATTTAGAGACTTTTTTAAAATTCTAGAATTAATTAAAAATTTAAAAAGATTTCAAAATTTTTCAACCAAAATGTAGATTTTCGAAGATTTCAACAAATTTAAAAGCGTGAATTTCTGAGGATTTCAAAATTTCTTGAGATTCCTGAGGAAATTTTGAAATAATTATTCTATTCTAAGCAAATTTTAAGAGAAAATGGAAAAGGATCTGAACACATATTTTAAGATTTTTATAAAAAAAAACTTTAACAAAATTTTGAAATTTTTAAAAAGAATACAAAATATTCTTAAAATATTTGGCAAAATTTCGAAGATTCTTTTCACTTTAAAAAAGAAATTTTAATGAACAATGGGAAAAGATTTCAACACATTTTTGCGGATTTCTAAATTTGACGGCAAAAAATCTAAATGATTTTAAGACAATTTTTTTAATCTTAAAAGATTTCTCTGAGATTGTAGACAGAATTGGTATTATTTTTATAGACATTCAGAAATTTTTTAAAAATTCTAAAATTATTCAAAAATTTGAAAAGATTGCAAAATTTTTCAACCAAAATGTAAATTTTTGAAGATTTCAACAAATTTAAAAGCGTGAATTTCTGAGGATTTCAAAATTTCTCGAGATTCCTGAGAAAATTTTGAAATAATTATTTTAGTGTAAAAAAATTTCAAGAGAAGATGGAAAAGGATCTGAACACATTTTTTAAGATTTAAAAAAAAAACTTTAACAAAATTTTTAAATTTTTTTACAAGAATACAAAATTTTCTTGAAATACCTGGCGAAATTTCAAAAATTCTTTTTACTTGAAAAAGAAATGTTAATAAACAATAGAAAAATATTCTAACACATTTTTTAGGATTTCTATGATTGCCAGCAAAAAATCTAAAAAATTTCAAGACAATTTTTTTAATCTCAAAAGTTTTCTCTAAGATTGTAGACAGAATTCGTATTATTTTTATAGACATTTGAAGTTTTTAAAAAATTCTAAAATTATTTAAAAATTTTAAAAGATTTGAAAAATTTTTTAACAGAATGGAGATTTTTGAAGATTTCAACAAATTTAGAAGTGTGAATTTCTGAGGATTTCAAAATTTCTTGAGATTTGTCAGAAATTTTTTTTATTTATTCTAGAGTAAAAAAATATCAAGAGAAAATGAAAAAGGATCTGAACACATTTTTTAAGATTTTCATGAAAAAAAGCTTTAACAAAATTTTTAATTTTTCAAAAGAATACAAAATTTTTTTAAAATACCTGGCAAAATTCCAAAAATTCTTTTTACTTTAAAAAAGGAATGTTAATAAACAATGAAAAAATATTTTAACACATTTTTGAGGATTTCTAAAATTGACGGGAAAAAATCTTGAAGATTTTAAGATAATTTTTCTGATCTCAAAAGATTTCTCTGAGATTGTAGACAGAATTCGTATTATTTTTATAGACATTTAGAAATTTTTTAAAAATTCTAAAATTATTCAAAAATTTGAAAAGATTTCAAAATTTTTTTACCAAAATGTAGATTTTTAAAGATGTCAACAAATTTAAAAGCGTAAATTTCTGAAGATTTCAAAATTTCTTGAGATTCCTGAGAAAATTTTGAAATAATTATTTTATTCTAAACGAATTTTAAGAGAAAATGGAAAAAAATTTGAACACATTTTCAAAGATTTTTATGAAAAGTAGCTTTAAAAAAATTTTATATTTTTTAAAAGAATACAAAATTTTTAAAAAATGTTTGGCAAAATTTCAAAGATTCTTTTTACTTTGAAAAAGAAATGTTAATAAGCAATGGAAAAAGATTTCAACACATTTTTGAGGATTTCTAAATTTGCCGGCAAAATATTTGAAAGATTTTAAGACAATTTTTCTAATCTCAAAAAATTTCTTAAAGATTGTAGACAGAATTCATATTATTTTTATAGACATTTAAAGTTTTTAAAAAAGTTTAAAATTATTCAAAAATTTGAAAAGATTTCAAAAATTTTTAAACAAAATGTAGATTTTTAAAGATGTCAACAAATTTAAAAGACTAAATTTATGAGGATTTTAAAATTTCTTGAGATTCCGGAGAAAATTTTTAAATAATTATTTTATTCTAAACAAATTTTAAGAGAAAATGGAATAAGATCTAAACACATTTTCAAAGATTTTTATAAAAAGAAGCCTTGAAAAAATTTTAAATTTTTCAAAAGAATACAAAATTTTCTTAAAATACCTTGAAAAATTTCGAAAATTCTTTCTACTTTAAAAAAGGAATGTTGATAAACAATGAAAAAATATTTTAACACATTTTTGAGGATTTCTAAAATTGCCGGCAAAAAATCTAAAAGATTTTAAGACAATTTTTTTAATCTTAAAAGATTTCTCTGAGATTGTAGACAGAATTCGTATTATTTTCACAGACATTTAGAGTTTTTAAAAAATTGTTAAATTATTTAAAAAATGTTAAGAGATTTAAAAAATTTTTAAACATAATGTAGATTTTTTGAGATTTCAATAAATTTAAAAGCGTAAATTCCTAAGAATTTTAAAATTTCTTAAGATTTTTGCGAAGATTTTGAAATAGTTATTTTATTTTTAAAAAATTTTAAGAGAAAACGGAAAAGGATCTTAACACATGTTTTAGGATTTTTATAAAAGAAAGGTTTAACAAAATAAAAAATTTTTCAAAAGAATACAAAATTTCCTTAAAATACCTGGCAAAATTTCAAAAATTGTTTTTACTTGAAAAAAGGAATGTTAATCGACAATGGAAAAATATTTCAACACATTTTTGAGGATTTCCAAAATTGCCGGCAAAAAATCTAAAAGATTTTGAGACAATTTTTCTAATTTTAAAAGATTTCTCTGAGGTTGTAGACAGAATTTGTATTATTTTTATAGACATTTAGAAATTTTTTTAAAATTCTAAAATTATTCAAAAATTTGGTAAGATTTCAAAATTTTTTAACCAAAATGTAGATTTTTGAAGATTTCAACAAATTTAAAAGCATACATTTCTGAGGATTTCAAAATTTCTTGAGATTCCTAAGAAAATTTTAAAATAATTTTTTTATATTAAACAAATTTTAAGAGAAAACAGAAAAGGATTTGAACACATTTTTTAAGATTTTTATAAAAAAATGCTTCAAAAAATTTTTAAATTCTCCAAAAGAATACAAAGTTTTCTTAAAATACCTGGCAACATTTCAAAAAAATTTTTTACCTAAAAAAAGCAATGTTAATAAACAATGAAAAAATATTTCAACACATTTTTGAGGATTTCTATAATTGCCGGAAAAAAAATTTGAAAGATTTTAGGACAATTTTTCCAATCTCAAAAGATTTTTCTCAGATTGTAGACAGAATTCGTATTGTTTTTATAGACATTTAAAGTTTTTAAAAAATTTTTAAATTATTTAAAACTTTGAAAAGATTGAAAAAATTTTTAACCAGAATGTAGATTTTTGAAGATGTCAACAAATTTAAAAGCCTAAATTTCTGAGAATTTAAAAATTTCTTGAGATTCCTGAGATAATTTTGAAATAATTATTTTATTGTAAAAAAATTTCAAGAGAAAATAAATAAGGATCTGAATACATTTTTTGAGATTTTTATAAAAAAAAGCTTCATCAAGTTTCAAAATTTTTCAAAAGAATACACAACTTTCTTGGAATACCTGACAAAATTTCAAAAATTCTTTTTACTTCAAAAAGAAATCTTAATAAGTAATGGAAAAATATTTCAACACATTTTTGAGGATTTCTAAAATTGCCGGCAAAATATCTGAAAGATTTCAAGAAAAGATTTCTCTAAAATTGTAGACAGAATTCGTATTACTTTTATAGCAATTTAGAAATTTTACGAAAAATTCTAAAATTATTTTAAAATTTAAAAAGCTGTCAAAAATTTTTAACCAAAATTTAGATTTTTGGAGCTTTCAACAAATTTAAAAGCGTAATTTCAGAGGATTTCAAAATTTCTTGAGATTTCTGAGAAAATTTTGAAATAGTTATTTCATTGTAAAAAAATTTTAAGAGAAAATGTGAAAGGATCTGAACACATTTTTAAAGACTTTTATAAAAAAACCTTTAACAAATTTTGAACTTTTTCAAAAAAATACAAAATTTTTTTTAAATACCTGGCAAAATTTCAAAAATTATTTTTACTTAGATAAAGAATGTTAATAATCAATGAAAAAATATTTCAACACATTATTGAGGATTTCTATAATTGCCGGCAGAAAATCTCAAAGATTTTAAGACAATTTTCTTATTCTGAAAGATTTCTCTGAGATTGTAGACAGAATTCGTATTATTTTTACAGACACTTAAAAATTTAAAAAAAATTCTAAAATTAAACAAAAATCTAAAAAGATGGTAAAATCTTTTAACCAAAATCTAGATTTTCAAAGATTTCAACAAATTTGAAAGCTTAAATTTTTGAGGATTTTGAAATTTCTTGAGATTCCTGAGAAAATCTTGAAATAATTATTTTATTCTAAACAAATTTTAAGAGAAAATAGAAAAAAATCCCAACACATTTTTGAAGATTTTTATAAGAAGAAGCTTTGAAAAATTTTTTAAATTTTTCAAAAAAATACAAAATTTTCTTGAAATATTTGGCAAAATTCCACAGATTCTTTTTACTTTGAAAAAGAAATGTTAATAAACAATGGAAAAAGATTTCAACACATTTTTGAGGGTTTCTAAATTTGCCGGCAAAAAATCTGGAAGATTTTAAGACCATTTTTTTTATCTTGAAAAATTGTTTTTAAATTTTAGGCTAAATTTCAAATATGTAGAATAATATTTGCAAACATAGAGAGAATTCTAATACGAATTAAAAATGTGAAAAAATTCCAAAAAAATTAAACCTAAATGTAAATTTTTCGAAAGTTCAACAAATTCAAAACACACTGTTGGCTCTTAAGAATTTTAAAATTTGTTAAGATTACTAGAAAAATAAATACCAATTTTTTAATTTTGAAAAATAAATTGTAGAAAAAAACGGAAAAAGATTTCAGCACATTTCAACTGATTTTCAAAAATGGCAAAAAAATCTAAGAGATTTTAAGACTATATTTTCATCTTAAAATATTTTTGCATAATTTTAGGTGAAATTCAAAATGTTTTAAAAGATATTAAGAAGTTTTTCGAAAATCCTAAGAATAATAGGAATTTGGAAATATCAAAAATAGAAAGGGATCTAAACACAGTTGTAAAGATTTTAATCAAAAAAAGCTTTTGAAGAATTTTGAGATATTTCAAGAGAATACAACATTTATTAAGATCCCTGGTAAAATTTCAAATGATTCTTTTTAAATTGAAAAAGGAATTTCAAAAGAAAATGGTATTTTATTATGAATTATTCAAAACATTTTAAATTTGGCTTTGAATAATGAATATCATTCAGATAATTTATTAATTTTTCTAAAAACTACTAAAAATCGCGGTTCAAGTTACGCGTCCCTTAAAAAAATGCATAATTAAAAAAAAAATTTTTTTTTTATGTTGTTTCAATGAAGAATTCCATCAGGATAGTTTTAAAATATATTGGATATCTAGCCAAAAATCTACCATGACTTGCAAGTCTTCTTGTCATTCACCAAAAAATTCGAGCAAAAATTCTAAAACTTTCCAATTTTTTTTTTCAAACTTTTATAATGCTCTAACTTTTAGGTTTTTGGTCTAGTTGTAAAAATTTTATGAGAATATTAACATAAAAAATTTGATATCTGGTACAAAATTTATGATTCAAATTTCTTAATCTATCAGAAAAATAGTTTTTTATATTTTTTGATAATTTTTGAAATTTGTGAAAGCATATAACGTTGCTAATTTTCTTCAAAATTAAAAATTTCATTGAAATAATGTACAAGTTGTCTTGTCATGTAATAGAATATCTGAGAAAAACTTATTTGAAAAAAAATGAAATTGATCCTAAATTTTTTATTTTGTTCGAAAATATTTGGGTTATAAACTGACCCCTATTTTGGAACCATTGAAAGGTGTATGAAAGACTGAATTTAAAATCTGACTAGAAATATGTCTTTTCAACAAAATAGTTGAATTTTTGACAAAATGATTAAATATTCAACCAAATAGGCAGGTTTTTAAAAAAAAATTCCATTTTTAGCCTTATAGTGAAGGTCGAAAAAATAAGGTCTATTTTATAAATTCCGAATTGTTGTTTTCTAGACATTAAATTAGGAATCTTTTTGATAACCTTAGCTCTTTTTATAGCTCGTTTTGTTTATGATTCTTTAAAACATGCAATCACATGACTTTTATGTTTTTCAAGTAATTACAGGTATCCAGCTGCATTTGCAATCTACCCGTATTTCTGTGCAAATATTACGAAATACAAAATCTAGTTAAAAGTAATGCTTTTTGCAGTCATTGCGGACAGATTGTATCAAAAAGCGTGAAACAATGCGAATTATCTTAGCGATTCGCGCTCTTAGCGTATTTCTTCCTTCAATAATTTGTGAAAAGTAAGTACTATTACTTTAAATATTTTTGCACTTCTTACAATTAAAATTATATAATTATTTCTGTTTCTAAACCAAAATCATTTCCCTGTCAAAAACAACATTTTATTGATCCTCTTCCCCGGAAACAAAAATCCATTCACTTGCGTTTGAACGGGTTTCGATTACTTTTGAATTGCGTACCTGTCACTGGAATTCCAGATTGCCACCCATTAATTGAGTATTCAAATCTTTTTGCATTTTGCATTTTTAAACGTTCTTTATTGATAGACAATATTACATGGTATGATACTATGGTATCAATATACATTTTGATTCTTTCTCTAGGTCCCTAGTTCCAGGTTGGATCTCTACCCCTTATTG